>CACSLK010024742.1:12333896-12349702 GCA_902706635.1 Striga hermonthica
CTTAGATTATTGGTTGGATTTACCACCTGAGTTGTCGGGGGTGCATGACGTACTCCATGACTCGATGTTGCGGAGATACATGCATGACCCCGAGGACGTGGTAAACTTTGGTGAGTTGCAGGTCGAGCGAGACGTTATCTATGAGGAAGTACTGGTGGCCTTACTGGACCGGAAGGTTCATCAGTTGAGGAAGATTTATCTCGTCAAAGTGCAGAGGAGCCGCTATGGCGAGGTCGAGACGACTTGGGAGAGGGAGACCGATATTCGGAGGAAGTACCCGAACTTTATGTTCTTAGTTTTCCCTTGTACTCGGTTGTACCATGACTTTTCTCTTTTGTTTTGTATTTCCATGGACATAAATCTTTTAAGAAGGGTACATTGCACCGCTTCTTTCAATTTATATGATATTCCGTGATTTATTTATCCATTTATTTGCTTTTATATTATTATTGATTTCTTGATATTTAGTTGCTTGCTCGATTATTATCATAACTTGATTGTCTTTGCCTTGAATAATCAATCTGCTTTATTATAGTGTTATTAGATGAATGATTTTATTTATAAATTAGTTTTGAATTTATTTGGTTACTTGATTAATTGTTCGGCAATGTTCAGTTTAATCACGTAGATCCGTTTTCGATCCGTTTCGACTCGTTTTGGAGTCATTTAACCCGAACTTCTAGTCATTTTAGGGTTTGTATGATAACGTTTATAGTATATCTTTACAACTAAATTTGCTATTGCAACTATGGCCAAAGTTGCTATTTTACAAGTAGCAATTTAATTTAAGTACAAAGACTAATATAATTCTATATGTTATTACCCCATGCAAGAATAGCATGTATGTTGGGTATTCTAATCTTTGAGTGGAGATGATGAAAACCTGAGCCTAGAAGAGGTTATGTTAGGAAGCCTGCTAGTTTGTCCTTTGATGGGATGTGCTGCAACGGAATCAAGCCATTTTCCACCTTCTCCTTAATCAAGTCACAATCCAGCTCTACATGTTTTGTTCTTTCATGGAAAACAGGGTGTCAAGCCATTGCCAAAGCAGATTTACTAGCTATTTGTAAATAGGGAAACAGGTCGGTTTAAGCGTATATCTAATTCTTGAAAAAGAGATGATAACCATTGGTTTTCACAACTAGCATAAGCAAGAGCTTTGTATTCTTCTTCAACAAATTTTTTTCATACAGTTGGTTGCTTTTTAGATTTCCAAGAGTTACCAAGAAAAATATGGTAGCATGTAACACTTTTTATTGTATCCATGCAAGATTCCCAATCACTATCACAATAACCTGTGAAATTTAAAGGAGAGTATTTATGAAAGAGTGTACCTTTGCATATTGTGTTTTTGACATACTCAAAACTCTGTTGGTTGAACTCATTTGTTACTGAGTTGGTTTGGACATGAATTGACTTAAGGTTTGCACATAGTATTCAATGTTAGGTCTAGATATGGTAAGGTAAAGTAACCTTCCTGCTAATCTACTATACTCAGAAGGATCATTGTTATTACTTAGTTTTAAAATTGACTCCATCGGTGTTGAAGCAAGTTTTCAAACTAGCATTCCAGTATCATTTAAAATGTCTAATGCATATTTTCTTTGGCACGTTTGAATTCCCTTTTCTAAATGAGCATATTCTAATCCAAGTACTATTTAAGTTGACCTAGATCCTTGATTGTAAAGCATGCATCTAAATGAGATTTGATAGAGTTGATTTGTTCAATGTTATTTTCAGCTACAATTATGTCATCCACATAAACTAACAAAATAGTAAAAGACTTAGAATTATGCATAAAGAACAATGAGCAATCATCAATTGATTGTTTGAAACCATAAAGTAAAAGACAACTAGTCAATTTTCAAAATTATTGTCTTGAAGCTTGTTTAAGACCATAAAGACTTTTAGTAAGTTTGCAAATCATGTTTTCATTAGGTAAGATATACCCAGATGGTGGTTTCAATATATAAACTTCTTCAAGTATATCACCATGTACAAAGGCATTGTTCACATCTAATTGGTCTATGTGACACTATTTTAGGAAGCTAAAGAAAGAAGGAATCTTACATTTTTTATTTTAGCTATCAAATAATCTATGTATTCTTCTTGAGTATAACCATTAGCAACTAGCGTAACTTTGTATCTCTCTATATTGTCATCATATTTATACTTGAACTTATAAACCAATTTGCAACATATGCAATGTTTATCCATTGCAAGTTCAGAGTATTAGTTTGTTCTAGGGCTTTTAATTCTTCAATCTACAGCCTCTTGCTAAAGAGGATCTGAGGCTACTTGTTTATATCTTTTAGGTTTAGAAATTGTAGTAATAGATGCAGTGAAGAAACTATGAGAATCAGACAAATGTGATGTTGACAGAAAAGTGGAAATGGGTTATTGGATATCCCAGTGTCATATGAAAAGGTATTTACAAGATTGGATGAATGAGTGGAAGGGTATAGAGAATGATGATAATCATCTAGATAAGCTAGGATTATGGGGATTCTTAGTGACTTTCTCCTTTGTGGTGTTGTAGAATTGGGTTAGTTTTGTATTGTTATGGAGGTAGGTAGATCTGTGGGTGATGTATGATCAGTAAGTAGCTTTATTAGGAGGATTATGAAACTCTAGTTGTCAGTAGCTTTATTAGGATGATTATGAAACTCTAGTTGTTTATTTGAGGTTTGAGCAGAAGAATTGTCATATAGGAAGGCATAGGAAATAATGATATATTTGACTGAAGGTTATTTGATTGCAAAGGAAATACATTTTCCATAGAAGACGATATTTATGGAAATCATTATTTTCTTGGTACACAAGTTGTAAAGGGTATAGCCTTTACAACCTAATGGAAATTCAAGTGATATGAATTTGGATACTCTATGATCAAATTTATGTTTATGTGACTGAAGTGTTGAAGCATAGCGAAGACTACCAATAACTCTCATATGATCATATGTGGGAGTTTTGTTGGAAAGAATTTCAAAAATGACTTGTTTTTAGAAACTGAGGAAGGGACTCTATTGATGATGTGAACAACAATAAGAATGCGATCAATCCAAAATGCAGAGGTAAATGGGCATGAAACAATAATGCTCTAGTCGCTTGTAAAATATGTTGGTACTTTCTTTTTACTCTAGCATTTTGTTGAGGTGTTCCAACACAAGATTTTTTATGTACGATTCCAAACTGAGCATAGAAATCTTTGAGAATAAATTCAAAACCATTCTATGTTCTACTAGTCTTGATTTGTGATCAAATTGAGTTTAGACCATATTATACCAATGATTGATATCTTGTTTGGGGTCTGATTTTTGAATAAGTGGATATGCCCAAGTGACCCTACTATAATCATCAACTATTGTGAAGAAATATTTATATCCTAAGTATGATGTGACAGCAAATGGACCCAATATATCACAATGTCTGAGTTGAAAAGGATGATCAGAAGTTAATATACTTTCTGGGAATGGTAATCTTTATGTTTAAAAATGTGGCATACATCACAAGGATTGATACATTTGCAGTTATCATATGTTATAGGTAAAGTAAGTAACTTAGAAACAGATAAGTAGCCAAGCCTATGATGCCATAGTGTAATATCAAGTTGAGAAGCATATACAAGTAAAAGAAATGTTATATTCACAATTGACATAGATGTACGAGATAGTAAATGGGGGGATAAAGCAGTAGAGTTATTAATTAGGGCAGTAGAAGGAGATTCTAGTTTTAGATGGTATAATTCATCCTAAGATCAGCAAAATCGATTATTTTGTGGTTTATCAGATCCTGTAATATGCAAGAATCGGACAAAAAGTTGACTACACAATTATATGTAGCAGATAAATTGGAAACAAAAATCAAATTGAATGTAAAACAAGAGGGGACAAATAATGCATCATGTATTATGCAGTACTCCGCTGCTATATTCTCTCTGTTCTAATCCAATATTCTCTCTTCTCTATTCTCTCCATATTCTCTATGTTCAATTTAAAAATATGCATAATTATTAAAAAGAAAAAAAAAATGAACGGATTTTTTGTTAGCAAACCAATCACATATAAAATTCTAGTTAAAATTGTAAAGCAACGCGATAAAGGTCCACCGTGTAAAACTATTGTTGAGCAACGGACGAGCCATTATGATCATCCAATATGCTTAAAACAAATGTTAAATAGAGTACAGCCCAAATCTTCAGCAATTCAACGGTACAATAAGTTCAGCTCACAAAGAAAACTTAAAAAAAAGTCCACAAATTGAAGAAGCTTTTGCTTATCGAGATCCACCCTCATCACGTTAGTCGACCCCGTATTGATTTTCTCGTACTTGAAACTGAAAAATGCAAATACAATTACGAATGTCTAATAAGAACTTGAAAAAATTAAACATCCAGATAGCTCACGGAATTTAATTGCACTAAAAACAATCTGAGAAAACTCACCTAACAGTAGTCTGATCCTTCCACGCCAATGCACTTGGAGGCACTAATGCTGTCACTTCTTAACAAGCATCGTGCACTGCAACACGATTTCTTACTGCCGTTTTTCTTAGCTTTTATGGTAGCATTAGCCGTCTCAGTTCCTTCAATGGCATTCAATGGCTTCTTGGGGCTAACAAGGCGTGCTCGTGGAATAGCAACCACTTTTGGGCCTTTGACCTCACTATCCTGGTCGAGATCCTCATCTATCAGCCCACAAATACGTTCTCTGCAATCAAAACTCGAGTCCATCAAACAATTAATGTGGGGCAAAAACTTACATGCTTGATTCTTAAGGGTGTGTCAATTCATACTCAAAATTTAATTCAACTTCAACTTTATCCCAATATCCTCAATATTATAAATATAATCAAATAATATCAATCATTCATTCTAACAAATTACATCAACTTTAATTTACTATTTCATCCGATCAAATAATTATAACTAACCATCACTTCACATCATTCCTTTCCTACTTTTACATAAAATCAATTAATTATTTTATTTTACATATTATTTTAATATAACCCCAAAATTTCACTAACAACTAACCATATCAACTTTTTAAAAAAAAAAAATTAAAAAAAAAAATCGTTTTGAGCGGATATATTTGTATACAAGCACGCGCAATTATGCTAAAACCTTGTAGAAAGCCTTTGGGGGAATAGTTGTTAATTGTGTACGAAAACTTGTTTCTTTAGTGGAAATTTCTATACCAATATAAAATGTTGAACAGTGATGAGATTAATTGTAAAAAGATTTAACCTGGGCAAGGAAGCATATCGTCTTCTCAATGGAGGTTTGTCGCCTTTACCAGGTTGACCCTCAAGTCGGAAAAATTGTTGTTTGAACTGATCGACTCCACTGAAAACATCAGTTGTTTAATGTGTTAATACTTTTATCACCAAATATATTTACCAAGCGAAAAAAATCATATCAAGATAAATATAAGAGAATCATAATGTCCAGATAAATGCTCTAGGTACCAAGGTCACCCATTGCAACAAATCCACAACATGATAAAGATACAAAAAGTAAAAATGAAGAAAAATGAGACAAAAGGCATCGGATTTTCTTTTTTCCTTTTTTCAATAAAATCCGAGTCGAAGAGGATCATTTTAAATGCCAGACCTTGGATACATAAAGTGAATCTGGTCCACGCCCTGGAGGTACTCCTGGAGCATCTGGGGATGATACTCCAAGATCTGTTTGCTTAATTAAGATACAATGTAAGTGAACACAGCTAAAATGCAGCACTATTTTTACTGACATAATAAAGAACAAACAAGCGATACTCGTACCTCCCTGTAGATCAATTCCCTCACGTCGTCCTTCGATAGCGTTCTTCTTTCAAACTCAAACTCAAATTTCGAGATGGGCTGAGTCGATGGCTCTTCTTCTACATTTGCCAACCCATAAAAGTACGGATCTAACAAAGCCTATGGTCATAAAATAATAAATATAGTTTCAGATAATCAGATATAAATGACTAACTTTTAGGTACTCAAACTATACCCTGAGGTTTCACCTAATAATCACAAAAAACCCAGTAATATGATTTGTGAAAGATGAACAATATTCAAGGACAAAAAAGGGCTTTTTGTTATTAGGCTGAATCTCAGGGACAGTTATTGAAAATTACTCGAAACAAAATTTACTATGTTATATTAGTATAGGTCATACTTCTTCGGCAGATGGACGATCTTTGGGATCAAACGCAATTAAACGTTCAAGTAAACGAAGAGCCAAGGGATCGATATGTGGGAACCTTTGTGAGAGAGGTATGGCTGGTTTCTTTCTCATGCTACTCAAATATCTTCTTGCCTTTTCATTTCGAATCTGCACGTACCAAATGAATCCAATTCATCAAATAAATAAGTCTCGTCAATTTACCTGGGGCGAATTACACAAGCTATCCCTGATGTCTAGCCTCGATTTACCTTTTAAAGTAACAAATATGCCCATATTTACAAGGTAAAAAAAAAAAATACAAACCTCTGACAGGGTATTTCTAATCGTAAAAGATGAGTAGCCTTTTCATAATTTCACTTTCAGGGAGTGGTCCGTGTAATTACCCATTTTACATGATAAAATGGAAAAGGATAAACGAACGAACCCTTGAAATGGCTTCAGCAGATGGTGAACCGAGAAGATCAGTTATGAGCTCCAATTGATGAACCACATTTTTTCCGGGAAATAATGGTTTACCAATAATCATTTCAGCAAATATGCATCCAATGCTCCAGATGTCGATGGCCGGGGTGTACTGCAAAAGGCATAAACCTTATTGTGATATCCATTGAACAAATTATCACTTGAACTCTCTAACAAAAGAATGACAAAAGTTTAAACATGAATATATTCGACATCAATTGCACGAGTAAGAGATAAAAGTATCTGGACTTACTTTGGAAAAAAAGGAACCACAAAGTTCAGGAGCACGATACCACCGGGTAGCCACATAATCCTTTAGATTATAAAATCGGAATTTCGCGAAAGTTATTATGATGACACGGTGCATCTAGAAAATACAATATAATATGATAACATTCAAACCATCAACAATGAATTACATACAGTCCAAAAAACAGCAGATGGGGCATCACCAAATGATGCACGAGCAAGCCCAAAATCACAAATCTTCAGCTTGCAATCTGCATTAGCAAGGATGTTTTTGGGCTTCAAGTCCCTGTGGAAAACATTTGCTGCAAAACCAATTAACTGTAAATTAGGGAACCACATTATCTATAAAGAAAAAAACAATCTGAGAGTGTTATGCAAAATCCATGAGAATGAAATTTTATAGAAAGCATACCTGAATGAATATACTTCAAAGCACGAAGCAGCTGATACAAAAAGAATTGATGGTGGCCGGGCGTTAGATCATCGTTTGTCTTGATTACGTGGTGGAGGTCGGTCTCCATCAACTCAAACACGACATATATATCCTTAAACTCTCTCCTGCAAGGGGGCAACATGATATGCTTTATCTCGACAATGTCCGGATGCCGAAGCAAACGAAGGAGCTTGATCTCTCTCAGAATTCGAGTGGCCTCAGACACATGCTCGAAAATATTATTAATTTTCTTTATTGCTACTTTTTCTCCCGTGTGGGTGTCGACTGCAGCAGCTACAACCCCGTAGCTCCCCTTTCCGACGACCTCTTCGATCTCGTACAGATTTGCCTCACCGTATTCGGTGAAGAAATCCTTGAAAGGCATGTTCTAAATATTTTGGGAGAAGATCGTATCATCAATTTCTCGTTTAGAGTACTTGTGAATATAATACTATCTTATTACAATTAAGAGATACAGCAACAAAAGAAGGGTGGTAGCACATTTTCATAGATAATTGACAACAAAAAATTGGATTAGACATATAGAAAATATTATCACTATCATAAAAGTAGCAACACATTACACAGATCCATATATATTACACTCACTGCTTTTCATTACTTTTAAACCTGAGACTCAATAAAATAGATCTTGCCACTCAATACTTAGGAAGATGCTACAATCCGTTACGGAACCATTCGGTCGGAGTTTGTAACCGTTAGATCAACTATCTCTTACGGTTACATGATTTTCTAACGGTTACAAACCCCGATGAGAATGATTCAGTAACGGGACCTTAGTTTGGTTATTCGCTCGTTAAAGTGTATATTCAGATGGAAAAATGAATGAGCAGCTACAAAATGAAAACTACAAAAAATGGTGCACTAAATTAGCACCTCCTAAAACTTTTGACTTAAACCCACAAATTTCAGGACACGGTAGTGTTCTACTGTGAAGCACGAAATTTAGTATGAAAATCGGGTAACCAAAACCAACATAGACGGAACCAGTTTTTCGGTATATGTAACCGTTAAATCATCATGTAACCGTCGGATATAGTTGATGTAACCGTTACGAAACCCGACGGAATGGTTCCATAACGGACCGTAGCATCTCCCCATAGAAGATGAGAAACAACGTGAAACAATGAAAAATATAAAAGATCTAAGCCAGAACACAAGAAGCAGATCTGAAAGCTCATAAAATGAAAAGAATAAAGATCACCAAAGAGATTAAAAATCTCACCTGAATCATTCTGAAAAAAAAAATTGCTCCGACGAAGAACAGCCGCCGAGAAACCCCTCCGACAAAAGCTCGATCGCAATTCGAAACCAATTCTTATAAACCCATTAAAAAGTAGTACCTAAATTATATCGATCCCTTCACGCGCAACGCAGTTGACAATTAAGTAAAGTATACTTTTTAAAGAGCATATAAAAAATGGCAAGTTGATCACTTGGAAGACAAGTAAATAATCTTTCTGGGATACTAAATACTAAATATGAACAACATCAAGAAGATCGAAAACTGAAGACTTCATAATCCAGACATCATGCTTAAACGATTTCAAGATCTGATCTTTTCCTAGCTTTCTGCTAGCTTCTGATGATGTAGCACGAGAGAAACAAAAGATTCCCAATTCCATATAATGAACTTACTTAGATTTATTTCAACCTCAAATCGTTTTCAAACTATTTCTTTCCTGTAATAAACTAAAATATATGGTCTAACGTGAATGAAAGGGATAGAGATGAAGAAGATGTTGTTTGTATGCTTGTGACAAACGGTGGATTGATTGATATTCGCTTTATTTTTTTATGAAGAGGAGAAAAACCCATCATTAAATAAGATAAAGGCCGAAGCTTTAACAATGGAGCGTGGTGATTGGCGAAAGGAAATGGTCAATAAATATGACCCCATGAAAAACGGATACAGATACCACCTTCCCCGTGTAGATTTGTTAAAGAAAGCGACAAAAAAAAGACCAGGTTCAAGTGGTAAGCAGCTTGATGTCGCTTAAGCAAGGTGTCGGGTTCGAGTCCTTATGGATGCAGCAAATCTTTGTTGGGAGACTCACCCATCACTGCCAGGTGTGCGACCCGAGTCGATCAACGGATTAATCGAAGCATAGTTCCAGATATCGTGGCTGGCTACCCAAAAAAAGAAAGCGACAAAAAAAAAATGTAAAAAAAGAATTTAAAACTCAACTGAATGGAGGTGAGTAAAAGACAGTACTTTGATTTGTGAGCCTTATCTTTATCACCGTAACATGACATTTGCGCTAAGGGCCCCGATACGCACGCACCCGTGTGTTTGTGTGTGTTTTTGGAGAAGTATGGGGCTGACAAGCTTCCGCTGGAATAGCGACGGCGAGGTCATCTCATCTCCGGTGTATTTAAAGTTCAAACCCAAGATCAACTTTACTTACAGACTAGATATATTTCTACTCTGAGTTGCTAGGACCGATTTTTTAAGGAGTACAACACAGTAAAAAGTCAATCTTAGTTCATTTGTACAATAAACGTAAATAAATTTAATTCAAACGAGCAGAACCTAATTAATTACACTCGATTTATTAAATGATCATAGCCAAACTTGCTCGTTATAGGGGTGAGCAAAACCAAGTTGAAATCGAAAGATCGCACTGAACCGAGCTATTCGGTACGGTTCGGTGCAGTTTTTGAAGAGTTCGATTATCGGCGTGGTTTGGGTTCTGGAAAATCGCAAATATTTCGGTGCGGTTCGGTTTTCTGTCCGAAAAATGCGGTTTTAACCGAACCGCAGCGAATGTCATAAAATATCACTTTTTTTTTGTTTTTTGCTTTTATTTTTATAATAAAATATCACCTTAATTTTACACTTTTACTTACATTACATTAATTGGTGGTTATCTTTTTTAATTTCGGTTAACTCCGAACCGATCCGAAATTTTCAGTTCGGTTCGGTTTGGTTTTTCCTTCTATTGTGGTGCGGTTCGGTGAAGAAATTTCAAGGAATCGGTTTCCGGTTTTTTTCGGTGCGTGCGGTTTTTGACCAAACCGCACCGATGCTCACCTCTAGCTCGATATACGAGCATAAGTTCGAACACGACGTATTTGACTCTATTTGTCTTTACTAATATCACTACTGTTATGTGTAATATTTCAAAGTATGATAATTTCTTAAGTGTAATATGAATTACCAAACAAATGAAAAATAAATTATTAAATATATGTCATGTTGTTTTAGTAAATTAAAAGCATTTATGTTAATTTTTCAGGCGTATTTATTTGAAATCGATGTATTTACACAAACTTGTAGATTTTCTTTTTGTTGATATAGCAATTTTTTTAAAAAAATAGCACTATCGCGTAAGTCTTCTTGCCTGCGTAAACTACTTATAGAAAAAATATAATTTATTTCAAATACTACTATGAGATTAACGTTAATTATTAGGAGGTCAACACAACATACTTGCTATATAATATATCACTTAAATTGTGGAAGTCCAAATATCATATTATTGAATAGACAGGTTTAACCCTACATACTTGTTATATAATATTTTTACTTAATTTGTGGAATTCCAAATATGCACGCAAATTAATGAAATTAAATTATATATTTCACATATTGAGATACCATTTATTTAAATGTTAACAAGTAATTGATATATTTTACATAATATAAATAAAATAAATTAATCATGTCTTAAACTAAATATTAAAAATAAAAACAAAAGAAGAAAAAATGGCAAAATAAGCTATAACTACACAAAAAAATACGTAAAAGTTTGAATCATGTCCAAAAATATGTATAATTTTCTTATTTAATATAAAATAAATTTAAATCAATATGAACTAAATAATTTCATCATAATTTAAATTAATAAATATTTAGTAAAACAAAAAAATTAAGATCAGGCTGGTGCTCGGGTGAGCCACCCCCTCCCTCCGCCCGTGTTCACCGGGTTCTAACACCGATCATGGACAGACTCGTCCCTAAGTATGGTCCGGGTAACGTAGCATTGTAAGTAGACATGGTCACATAGTAGTTCCGAATATGGGTCGGGTTTGCCCCAATCTGCAGAGTTGTGTACCATGAAAATGTAAATAGTATCACGCTACAATATTTTCTATAAAATTTATTTCTTTTTAACTATTTTTTACTTCTAATATTATTTTGACGAAATATACATATTGTCAAATAGTTTTAAGTTGATTTTATAGTTGTATTAAATTTTATTTTGTAGGGACACATTTTAATAGTTGTAGAGTCATTGTATAATGAACATAAAGTTAATTTTTATTAATAATTTGTACTCAAAAGTAGAAAGATTTGATATGGTCTTACAATCGTAAATAATACTTATTAATTATAAAATTATTGTGATGTAACGTTGCCAAATGGAACTATTGACCTTTTAAATTATAATAGTATCATTTGTCAAACAAACATTGCAACTTGCAAGTTGAGGGATATCAAATTCAAAGAAACCTCATTACAATAAAGATGAATAATCTCTCACGCAATCTACGACACTAAAGATAAAAAAAAATTCCCAACTTACCGATCGAAAAAAAAAAAAAAGTTCCCAACGCCAGTGGATGGGAATCAACTAAGAACATTGTCCATAAAACATGTTCTTTTATTTCCCATACACGTGTGATTCAGGAAAATATTATTGTTTTTTACAAGATAATTTTGTATTAAAATTGTATTGACAGATTATCTTGTGATATTCTTATAAGATAAGTATGAGCAATTGTATCATATTGATATAATATAGATTAGATTGTATTAATTATGTCATATGGTAAATCTAGTAGATTATGTCTTTTCATTTCTTTCATCTCTGTTGGCTTGTATATATATCAATCCTCGTTGAGTTATACAACAATTCAAACTTAATAATATTTACTCCACTTTTACATGGTGGTGTTGTATGGAATATAACAACTATAACACGATGTAATTAAAGCGTAATGAAACGTATACTTAACACTGAGTGCGCTTATCGGTGGTACGAACTGAAATGTGAACTGAAAAATGCGGAAGCAACAAACCGAAGATTTTAAAACTCTTCAGGGAAGCGTCCCACTTCCCCTCAGAGCTCTTTCATTGATAGATCAAACATATACATAGCTTGGACTTACAACGACTCGAACTCCCTTCAAGCCTAGCCAACACTACACAGATCCTATCAACTAAATCTCCGGCCACGTCCCGTGGACTTTTATAAACTACACTTACTCCCTAAGTGTATAAGCTGTAAAGAAGTTTTTGGATGAAACACAAAGAACTAAATAAGACAGCTTCAGTCCTTGAGTTAGTTCGAACTCTCAGACTGAACTGTGTACAACTCAACTTAAACAGAAAATACGAAGCTCAAATATTGCTCTAAAGATCTTCAAAACTCAGCAGCCACAATGAGAGCTTGCATACGGGTATTTAAAGTAATCTCCTTAGGGTTGGAGTCTTCTACAAGGCATAGGACTCCAACCTTGATTTCCTTCCTTGATTATAGCATAAGAATTTTGGTAAGTGAATCTTCTTCTCTCTCTCCTTGATCTCTTTAGCATACACGCCTCTCCCTTCCTTATCTCATCCGATTTCCTACAAAATAAAGTACCATAATAAGATCCATAATATCTTATATATGGAATATAAAATAATCTTAATTAAGAAAACAATTAAGCAAAGATCTTCCCTGTTTCTGTAGTTCCAGGTGCTTGTTCGAACCTTCGAACTAATGCCAAAATAAATATCTTTCAATCTCCCCCTTTGGCATCTAGTTCGAAAACATCAAACATAAAATATCTCCTGAAAAATTAAAAACAACAAGCACAGAAAAACCAGCCACTAAACAATCATCAAGAGTTAGAGCAAATAACCATGTGACTGTGTTCATACACAGTTCTCCCCCTCAGTTCCTGCAATTCAACGAACCTCAAAAATTCGAGAAAAAAGCAATTAAGAACAAATCATCATTCATCCATTAAAAGCACAAACATCCATCCAGCAAAATAGAAGCAAGTAGCAAATATCACACAGGCAAAAGAAATACGAGGTTCTTATACAAAAAGACCTCCCTACAACCCTCAAAACACTCAAAAGAAAAACATCTACTCCCCAGCAGTGAACTTGTCGATAGAATCATCAGTTGAATCCCCATCAGAGTCAGAATCATCACCAGCACCCTTGGTAGCAGCAGCAGCAGACTTGGTAGCAGACTTCTCCCCCTTTTTCGAACTACGGGATGCCGAAGGGCCCGTCCCCGAGTTCTTGCGCAGGTTGCCTTTAACCGCCTGAAGAACTTGGCGCAGATACGCCTGTTGAGCAGCAACTTTCTTGGCCATCTCGTCCCATTCAGAGAGTTGTTGAACCACAAATTCCTCCCACTTAGTAGGAACGACAGAAGGTGTCAAGTCTTGCTTGGGAGCCGACTTTTCACTCAAGGTGAGAGGACTCACAATCAGATCCTTACCAGGAGGCTTGAGAGAGTCATTGTAGCGAGGGTTCAACGAAAAATTGTGAGCAGTGAGGTATGACCAGATTAAACAAGGATAAGGTAAAGAACGACGAGACTCAATATTGCCAATGAAAGGCTGAAGAATCTCAAACACAACCTCCCCAAAATTAAAGGGCTGACCCACCATCACCCAATAGATAACCTTGCTTTGCAATTCAGTGAGCAAGGTTTTGTTGGACGTGGGGGTCCAATTCCCTGCACCCACTTTATGGAGAAGATTAGCAACAAGGCACAAAGAATTAACAGGAAGGTTTGACCCAGGCCAGGTATCAAGCTGATTGGCAGTAAGAACCTGGGTCACAACATCAAGATCAACATCCGGCAAAGAGGGAATATCAGAGGGAACACCCAAATGAGCATTGATTAAGGCAGGAGAAAAATCGATAATACGGTTACGCAAGAAGAGTTTATGAAAGCGAGGGCTAGAAGGTTCAAAGACAGTAAGGGTAAGGTTGGCAAAAAAATTCACAAATAGCCTGGTCACAGAAGGAACTCAAGTCCACAACAGTTTTAGACAACCCAACAGAATCAATCAAAGGAAGAACACCAAGTTCAACAAATTTCGCATCCTTAAGAGGATGTTCACTCCAAAACCCATAAGATTTAAAACGCTCAAACCTGTCATGAGAGGCCTCGGTGTAGAACCGGTTAGTGAAGGCATTTTCGAGATCATAGGCATCATCCTCAGGCTCCGGTGGTACAAGACTTTCATCAATCGGCTCTTTGCCTCTGCGCCTAGTGGAACGACGCACCGGAACTCTAGGTGGCAGAGTGGGCTGGTCGGAGTGGACTTCAACAGTAGTTGCAGCAGTGTCGTCCCTTTCGGCTTCAGCGGTTCTGGTAGTGGACTTGGATCCAGTCTTCGTTGCAGATTTGCTCGCAAATGTTGGAACAACAGACGACTCCCCCTGAGTTGGAGCCGCTGGAGCCTCAACAAATCCTGAAAGGCCAGGTACGCCGGTGGCGAGAGGTGAGATCTCAAGATTTTTCTCGGCATTGTCGGAGTTGGTTGGAGAACCAGACGAGGTTGCAGACAAGGAAACAGACTTCTCAGGTGGTGGCGACTCGGGGGATGGAGATTTCACCGTCGGAGGAGAGGGTTCACGGACAGAACTTGCAGAGAGAGAAAGACGACGCCGCTTCAGCCGCTTCTCCTTGTGTTTCTTAAGACGCTTCTTCGACTTGTCCTTGCTACCAGCCATGGGAGAAGGAACGGCGATTGAGTTTTTGAAAAGTAGGGTTTCAGTTTGAAAAGAAGAAAGAAAGAAGAAGATAAGTTCAGACGAAAAAGGTATGATTGAAATTTGGAGAAACGTGAGAGATATAAAGTGTTCTGACATAGATAACTGCAAAAGGTGGTTTTCCGACATTCAAGGTGAGGAGAGAGAAAGAGACGTTGCAACTTGGGGCGGTTTATGGCAAGAAACTGATCCCTCCAAATCCAAATTCAAACACAATACAACCTCTCACACAAATAACTTCTCACATTATTTCGATTTTTAGGAAAGAAATCAGATTTCATACTTGAGCACAAATTCTTCACAAGATTTTAGACTCAAATAGATTATGTTCAAAAAGGAAATCATATGCAAGTATGCCTAAAATATGAGAAATAAAAATAAGGTAATAAAATCGCACACAAAGTTCACCAGATTCTAAAAATCTTTTCTTTCTCAACTTAGACAAAATCGATGAAAATAGCCCAAGACCAACTTTGATATTCAGATTTCCCAAGGAACACACGATAAGCGGATATATGTATATACACAAGGTAGTGCGAACCACAACAAGAACACATGCCTTATTATTCATAGTGCGTTTCACTTAGTAACAATTACTGCAATAGTGAATGTCAACCCCACTACTTTGCACCACGATTTTAAGCAAGGATCCTCTATATTATTATTATTATTATTATTATTATTATTATTATTATTATTATTATTATTATTATTATTTTATATAAATCAGCACT
>CACSLK010024742.1:12356563-12369297 GCA_902706635.1 Striga hermonthica
TTGCTTCTTTCAAAGAGATGGGCCTCACTCTCGTTTATGATGGAACACAATCTCTCGACGCGAGTGTGGACATCAATGATTTGTATGTTAGAAGAATCCCTTCTTATGACAATACGGGATTCCAGTCTGTGCTAGATACGTCAACCCTACCTTTCGGTGATTGCGCGTTGAGTTCGATTGCTATTGATGAGAGCGAGTGTACGGACTTAAAGGCCGATACCGTTCATGGTATAGGGGATAATTCAGTTGAGGATTCGCTTGTGCAGAGTAGTGTTGAAAGAGCTCGGGATGATGATTGTGAGGAGGAGGTAGTTCATGGTGTCAAGGATGAAGTCGAGGAGGATGCCGAGTCATTATGTGAGGCCATTGACCCGAAGTGTGCAGTGATGAATGACCCGACTCATGATGTTGAGTACGAAGTGGTTCCCATGTCCTTTGGGTGGTCATTTCGTGTTATTGAGGATGGTGAACATTTGGAGAAGTTTAGTGCATACATGCACATTCTTCCGACACCCAAAATTTGTTGTAGCAAATTATTTTTATTTTTACCGAGTACCGAATTAAAAGATTCGTTCCCCGGGTCATTCTCTCGAGGAAGACGGTTCGGAATCTAGCGTTGGTATTAATCACACACGAAAAAAAATAAGTCCTAAACACTCTAATCACGATTAATTTTGTGAATTAACTAAAACAAGCTAGAACTAAAAAAGCAATTTAGAGAAATAACAATTAAATATCTAGAGAAAAGGAAGAAGTTCTAGGGGTCGGAAAATCTCATCAAGTTTCAAACTATGTTGAACGATTATTTGTTCGGTTACGAGATTTAACAAGCCTACACGTCTAGAGGGTTATGCTCAATAACTCTTCGTAACAAGAGAACATACATAAATGATAAACTCATTCAAACAAGCAACACATAGACAATACGTTTCCGAACAAGTCTACTCTATACGAGCCTAAATCGATCGACATCTCCCCTCTCGGTTCTAAACGTCGATTAACTAGGTTAGAATGGTGATCAATCAACTAACCCTATAATTCACACAACTCACATAGATTGAACAAAACACATTCCACATAATTCAAACAAGAATCAAAATCCCTAACCCTAGGTGAATGGATTACCTCATGCTTAGATTCAATCTCATGTTAACTGGAATTAAGAACATAAAACCAATCAACAATAGTAAAATAGAATTAAAAAACTTACAATCGGATTAAGACTTGAAAGATTTCAATCCAAATGTCTTTGTGTCCAACAATCCAAGCAGAAAATAAAAAGAAAAGCGGAGAAAAGTATCCTAACAATATTGAGTTTTTGGAGAGAAAACTTGAAAGGAACGATATTGAGGGTTGTTCCTTAGGTCTGGAGGTTCGTTTTGATATATAGTGCGCGAAAAACGGAGCTAAAACGAGTAAAAACGAGCAAAAATAAAAATAGGGGTCGACAGGGTTGCAATTCGCGAGTTGACTCGCGAGATGGACGGGTCGCTCGGCTGCTGAGGCTCTGTTGAAGTCGCGAGTCGCGACTGAAACTCGCGACTCGCGAGATTCTGGGCTGCACTACGTCATTTTGCGTTTTCGCCTCGTTTGAGCTCGTCCGAACTCAGAATTGAGTTCTATTTTTTCCTATGCATTGCTAACGAACCCCTATATCCAGTTATGCTCTCGAAACCAACTTTTCCTGAAGAGAAAATTCGCCCGAATCTTTCAACCTACACACCAAAAACGACAAAACACAAAAGAAAATAGGAAAAACAAACAAAAAAATACCTAATGACTCAAGATGAAGGAAAACACATAATAAAACACGAAACGGACTAAAAACTAAAGAAACAACCTAAAACGGGGGAAAAAGAAAGATAAAATAAATACGAAAAACGCAACGAAAATGGGACAAACAGGAACTATTTTTATTCACTGAAGGGATGCAACGGTTACAGACAGAAACGACGGTTCATGAAAAGTCATGTTTGTGTTTTAATGACGTGTAATGGATACGAACGGTAACTGCCAGGTGTGAATCAATGATTGGTCCATTTGTTTTAATGAGGATAAAGAAACGTTTCGCCTGAAGAGATACGTCACTTGCGTATGCCCCTCTTTTAATATTCAACGATCATAATTCCAAAATCATAAATAGCGGCAATTTCAATCTGGGAAGATTTTTCTCTCATGATTTCTAAATTTGCAAATCCTTAAACTGTTTATGCTTTGAATTTCCTTTCGAGTTCACATCCTTACGCGATTTTCTTGTGTCCGCGTCTAGGACTTCGATTGTTTGGTAAGATTTTGACATTGTTTCTCTCTGGTTTTCGTTATTGTTGTTAAATTTCTTTTATCTTCGTCGAAATATGGCATCGATGAAAGAGGATCAAACGGCGTCCAACAGTAGTAGTAGTAGTAGTAGGATGGTTTCCATAAAGATAGTTGATTCGGAGGACATAGAGTTAGCTCTCGAATGTTAGAGGTATGCTGTAAAAGCTATGTTTTGCAGACTCTATCAATTCCATTTTCATCTGGCCATCATGTTTCAGTCAAAGTACATATTCTTGCATTTTGTTTATTTACGCAATCATATTCCTTGTTTTATATTGAGATAGTGTGGTTCGAAGTGTTTCGAACAGAAAGATCACATATCAGTTCTTTATAAGACTAAATTATTCGTTCACAGTCTAGACAGACACTGAGGCCCTTCTTGGACAAAGACTGTAGTGTATTCTTGATTCAGTTGGTCTTTGACTGGAGGATTACACTTGCACTTATGATAGGTGTTGAACAGGACCACAAAAGGATAAGATTATGAGATCCACTGACCGTCGTTATAATCTAGACCTTCGATTTGATGCGTTCTCTTAAGTTGTAACATAATATAAAATAAGCATATGTATTCATTCCTTGTTTGTTTGATTTGCTAAAAGTGATTCCTATTCTGTTAGGATGACGTACTCGGTACTTTGGTAAATGATGATGTTTACATGATGTGTTGTTATAATTTATTTACGGCCACTAGGTTTCATTGCGCAGGATTGACGACGTCCCCGAAATGAGCTCAGGAAGGAACATTATGTTAAACCCTGTAGGTGGACGATTGTCCGACATAATGGTTAATGAACTGAGTGGTACTAGTCTCGGAAATGAATAAGAAGTTATTTATTATTTTGCCAATAATTTAATTAATCGACAGATGTTATATCTTAAACATAGGGAGGTAAATCGGTCAATCAGATTAATATTATCTAATCATGGAGGTTCGAATTCATTTGAAAATTAGGAGCTAAAGGGGGAGAGCAATAATATTACTCTATTGGGATGTTTTATTATTTAATTCCATTTAATGACGAATTAATTTTCTTCTATAATTATTATTCCACTAGGAAGGGAATATTCCTTCTAGAATATTAGCTAGGGTTAGGAGACTTTGGAGTCTTCTAGAAGGTAATTATTAGTAGGAGGAATTCCATCCTACATGGAAGAATGGCTTGGAGTAGAATAAAGATTCCTTGGCCTAATGGGATAAGCCCATATTTAGCACCTCCTTAAGGTCCCTAATGGAGCCTATAAATACACCATGTCCCAACCTCTTGTACAAGTTTATGTTGGCCGATTTTTCTCTACTACATACAAGAGAGAAGTAATCTTTTACGAGAGTTAGGAAGATTCAGTTAATCGCTCCACCAAGATTAATCGAAGTCGGTGTTTAGGTAATCCGTTAGAAGGCTTTTTGGTACACATATATTCGAACCTTTTTCCATATATTTCCAGTCATCCTCGCCGTCCTCTGCCGTCGTGAGCCATCGCCGGAAATCGCCGTCACCGGAAGTCACCCGGGCCCAGCCGATCGCAACCGCGAGCCATCGCCCGCAACTGCGTCCAGCCGGGCCCTGCCAGCGACACCCAACATCACCGCACGAGAGCCCAGGACCACCTACCTGCTCGTGCAACACTGCTGCATCTGATCGCCGACCTGCTGTTCGCGATCGTCCCCAGTACGTGACAATCAAGCGCGCACTTCCCCGTGAGTGCCCAGGATACTTGCTCCGCACGCACGCGTGTTCCCAGATGCCAGCGCCCAGTCCGCATCGGCTTAGGAGTATCGCCCGACACGCGCGACACGCCCTTGCTCTTCCCAGCGCCAGTCCACGTAGGCTTAGGAGATCCGCAACGCACGCGCGTACCCCGTCAGTGTCCAACCGCGTCTTTCCGATTACCTGCGCGTCACGTACACGACATGCACCACTCCTCGACGATTGCAACAAATAGTCCACAGCACCTGCCAGCGTCTGTGACCAGCCCGACCAACACCCGTCCGCGACCTGCCAGCCACCGTGAACCGCGACCCAGCTGCTGCACTCGAACCCTGAGACGACCCGACCTAACCGTGTTAAGTTCGATATCTCGATTAGGATCGAGTAAAGGCCAAATCCATCTGCCCATTGGATTGTGGTGTTCAGACGAACTTCATCAACGGTATTCTACATCGTCTCTGAGTCGGCAAAAATTTTAAAAGATAATGTCCATATCCTGACTATAGATTTCGCTGCGTTAGGATTTAGTTCGATAAGTTCAATCCTGTGCATGTTGTTTTCGTTCCTCATATAACCCAACAACTGGTATCAGAGCCCTGGTTTAATTCAACTTCGTGCACAGTTTGAATTTGGACTTGTCTGTTTACATGAATTAATTGCGTACGGACGCAACGTCATAGTAGAATAGAAATTGCAATAGGTCTTTTGCAGGTGATTTCGAATCCGACTATTGTGTCTCGTATGTATGGATTTTAATTCATGTTTGAATTTATGCTGTTTTATAAGCCTTGGACATGTCGAGGAGTTTTTGGGTTGGTGAATGCGTGTAATAAATTATTCGCGCAGTGGGACACTGCATAGTTTACTGCTTTCATAGAGAACTCATGTAAGGCTCCTGCGTGGGTCATATGATGAATTAAGTAATTGTTGTTTATATTATTCATTGTTGATCTGACGGACGTGGACCAACCTTGACGGGGCGAGGCATAAACACGTACACGGATGCCATGTTGATCATCCAATGGCGACTTTCCTGGAGACGACCAGTTCAACATGAAGAGTGGGAGTCACTGCGAAAGGGGAGTTCCAATACCTGAATCGGAGAGCACATTCAACAAAGGACAAGATTGTGTTTTCTCCGTAACATTGGAGATTGATTAATGGCCATGATAGTTGGATTATAATTTTTAGTTTATTATTGCTTATTAATCATGCATGTTCTTATGTGATTTGACTGCTTATGTGCAAATCGGATTATTAGGAGCATGTGTAGGAAATCCCGTAAAACAAAAATTATATTAAGTGTGTAATGGGTTGAAATAAATTACATCCAAGGCCTCCATTATAGGTTTGTAATGCCCGTTCGTTTAGGAATTATTTGGAATTATTTATTATTATTTATTATTATTATTATTATTATTATTATTATTATTATTATTATTATTATTATTATTATTATTATTATTATTATTATTATTATTATTATTCTTGTTGTTATTGTTGTTGTTGTTGTTGTTGTTGTTGTTGTTGTTGTTGTTGTTGTTGTTGTTGTTGTTGTTGTTGTTGTTCTTGAATGCCTTATTGCAATTATTTGTCTAAATGCTTGATATTTATAAATAAATATTGTTGTTATTTATATTAAATGTCTAAATTGCCTTCTCAGCAGCACGCCCAGGGTAGAGATCACATTACCCAGTATGTGCTCGATTTCCGTAACATGCATCAACCGGCGTTCACCGGGGTTGAGGGCCCCCAAGCTGTGGTCGAATGGCTACAGCAGCTAGAGAGTATCTTTGATCTGCTATTCACCACCGATGAGGTGAAAATTCGTTGTGCTACGATCTAAATGACCGGAGATGCTAGAACATGGTGGTCTGACTATTGGAGGCTTCGTCCTCGTGTTGAGAGAGATGCTCTGACTTGGGACAAGTTGGTTGCTATAGTCAAGGATAAGTACTACCTGGATGCTTACCGTGCCCAACTGATGAAGGACTTTTGGGAGCTTTGACAGGGATCCCGTCCTGTGGATCTCTACGAGCGCGACTTCACCCGTATGAGCGTGTTCGCCCCAATGTTCGTATATACCGATGAGAAGAAGGCCAATCGCTTCCGAGATGGTCTTCGTCCCGATCTCTGCTACACGCTGTCTGGCCAAGGAGTTCTGTCCTACTCCGAGATGGTCCGCCGAGTCACTGAGCTAGAAGTCTGTCAAAATGCTCAGAGGACAACCGTCCCGTCTTCCCAACTAGCTCAAGCGCTCTAACTAATTAATATCGCCCAGCCCATCTCTAGTTCGGGCAAGAGAAAGTTTGATTCCCACCAGGATAACCGGAAGGGAAAGCGTGGAGCCCCAGACCGCTGTGACATCCCACCTGCCGCCCAGGGGCAGCTTCCGAAATGTTAAAATTGTGGCCGACCCCACCCTGGGCAGTGCCGATACACTCAGTGAGTCTGCTTCAACTGCCTCCACCCCAGACATTTTATCAGCACGTGCCCCGAGCCCTAGAGGCAGCCGTATCAGCAGCAGCCACCCCAACATCAACAACAACAGCTTCCACCACCGCCTCAGCAACAGTAGGGCTAACCGTGGACTCGTGAAGGCATAGCATCCTTGTTTTACTTCTAAGTTTTTACTTTCTCGGAAACTTTGCAAACCTCTGTTTATTTTCCTTTCGCTTGGCAGACTATTTTGACTTGTGTTTGAGACTCCTGTATGCCACTTAATTTCAGTATTTTGGAACTTCCATTTGTCTTTTCTTCCTCTGGGATGAGTTTTCAGATAGAGTTACGCATTTTTATTATCGACAAATCCTTTTTTCTCGTAAAGTTGTAGATATTTGTTTTGTGATGCCTCTATTTCGATATGTAATTAGGGAATCGAGAAGTGTTTCTCCACCTTAAAACATTTTGAAGAATCTTTTAAGGAAGGTAGTCGTGCCAGGTGCAGGCACATCATGAAGTGTAGGGCCATCTTTGCTTTTGATATTCGTTCATCGTAATCTTTGGAAGCTCATTTAGGACTGCCGGCACGATTAGCTACTTGACCAAGAGCTGACATGATGATCGACACTGTTAGTCGGAAGAGTCGAGTGAGCTAAGCGTTTCATTACCAGTAGTGACCACTGTGATTGGGATTATTCCTGGCTAAAGAGTCGATCCTCGTTTTCCCTTTGACAAGTTGTCCAAATCTGTCAATGTTGTCAATGCTGAAGCCGGGGCATTAGTGAGTGCGACTATTATCGATGTCTGGGTAAGTCGAACTGCCGGATAAACACCTACCTCAGCCCCAGTGGTGATTGCAGATGCCATTAATCAGGCTGATCCTGAGTCGAATTTGGAGGATAAACAGATCAATCTACTGAGTACAACTATAGTCATCCCGGGGGACACCGAGGTTGAGAAGGATGTGTCGGAGGAGAAGTAGATTCCATTGACAAGGCAAAGAAATAGACGCGCTGAGAATCCTCCCTCATTAAATGAAAGGCACAGCAGGAAGAGACATGTTGCATGAAAAAAGAAAAAGAAAATGAAGTTGGTCCACAGCAGGTCGGTGGAGCTTCTTATCTGAAAATGAACGAGAAGAAACAGTTGAGTTCAAGCTGCCTGAGGGAACAATCGAGAAGTGGTACTCAACTTTTCAGTTCGACTTTTCAGTCGCTGGAGGCCCCCAACCTGCCAAATAAACATCACCACGTCGACTTTGCCATGGAAGCAGCTCGGGTCCCGTTGATGGCTTGGTATCCCATGACCAGGCAAGTGTGTCTTCATTTTCAGGTGCACATAGACTTAGGTATGCCAAGGCTCATCTCGGTCGTGGCTTGGTAAGTCCGATTGTTGCTGAGGAAAGTTATCATCGAAATTTCTATGAGTTAGAGAGAAAGAAAGATGAACTCAGACTTTCAAATGGTACTGTGGCGTCGTTAGAATAATAGACGGCCATTCTGAAAGCCGAGATGACTGAGAAAACCGACCAGCTGCAGGTGGCTAATAGGAAATTATTGTTTTAACCGCAGAAAAAGAACGCATGGCTGCTGAGATTAAGAAACTTGCAGATCAGTTGGCGGTCTCTGAGCAGGTTGCCAAGACTCGTGAAGAGGAACTTCAGAGGGAGTGTGAAGAGCATCAAACAACTTGGAAAGATCGGTCAGAAAAGGTGGATCTTCTTGTGCTGAACCGAGAAGCTCATCAAGCCGAGGTGCCAAGGCTTGAAAAAGAAAAAAAAAAATCCTTTAGTGAATTCCAATATGAGGAGGGTCTTCACGCCAGCAAGGATATCGAAAAAGAGAGTGACGCGGAGTTTGATGAAGTCGGTCTCAACTTAGAGATGAACACCTATTTGAACCTCAGGTGGGTTATAGACCGATGATCTTCGGGTTTTCTTACTGAGGAAGTTGGAGAAATACAATTTCAATTCCTAGATCAAGTGCATGCACGTGCCTGCTGATGATGATGAGCGAGAATTCTGTGACTGGATGCTCAGTCGGTCTGGTGCTCAGCCAATGGACCCCGCTCGCCCCGTCCTTAGTGAAGACCGAGAGGAGCTCCTCCGCAGGGCTTTTGTAAACATGATCCTCAAAGGCAAAAAGGATAAGAAAGTCGAGTTAACTGAGGTTTACGTGGAAACGTTGGCCGAGGTTACATTAGGACAGATCTTTGAGGACATGACTCTGGATCAAATTCGAAGAGCGGTCATTTCCTTTGCTGCAGATAAGGTGGAGGCTTTAACTTATATGGCTGATGAATCGGCACCGTCTGAGCCGGAGAAGTTAACAGAAGGTGTAGTTGAGCATGAACTGATTCCAGTATCTGGCGAGGCAATTACGGCGGTTGCAACGGCTAAAGAGGATGTGATTTTGGATACACTTGGGCAAGGCCATGTCGGAGCGACTGGATAAGGAATATGTCGAGGCCTTAGCAAAGGCGGCCAAGAAAGAAAATGATGGCGTTGGGACCTCGACTTGATTTCTTCAATTTGCTTTTGTCTGTTTTTGTTTTTTTGTTTTTTGAAGTGTACTGGCATATCGATACACTCAGTAGTAAATTTTTATTTTTTATAATAATGTAAGACTTTGAATGGTTTGGCTTTTGATAAATGACCAACTCTCTTTTTTTTTTGTCGTCTCACAAGTTATTCAAAAATGGTTTTGTTATCTTTGTCGTGACTGAGTAGCTTGCTTTTGTTTGTCGCAAGAATATCAAACTCGGGATAAGTGTTTTCAATCGAAATAGAAAATTATTTCAAAGTTCGCTCAACTCAGAATGAATGTGTTAACTTTGGAATATCCGACATGTAGATAATGCAATATAAGTAAAACATAATGATGTCGAATTTCACATATAAAGGAAGTTAAATTTTTTTTCTTGTAGCCGAGTTAAGAAATGTTTGAAATAACTTGAAATACTTACCTGATTTCTGAGTTCAATTTCATAATTTGTGGAATGTCGGTATTATTTGTTTCTGGCTAGAGAATTTGGCATTTTGTAGCCTCGCCAAACCTTAAGAGGTTAGATTAGCTTTGTAATTACTGGCCCCAAACCTCGACAAGATTCGATTAAATAACGGGCCTACCGAAATGAAACGAAGGCCGAATCACACCAATGAATCTTATTCCTCCCTGTGTCACTTCTTCCCCACCAAAAGTTAGAGATAGACCTACAAAAATCCTCACCGACACTGCTGGGTAACCTGAAACAAGACATCACGTAGGTTAGCAAGGTATCTGATGCAGTCGAAAGCGTACAAAAGACACGAGAGTATAGAATACTCGATAATAATGTAATTTGATTCAATCATTCACCAACTTATTCATTATATGATTACATAATTTATAAGCATTCTTGTGACTTTTTGAATGCCCCCTAATAATGTTTCTAGTTTTTAGCTAACGTTGAATGCCTCTTTGATTTTCAAGCTTAGTCTTAACTTCATCACTTAGTCAAAATAATAATAATAATAATAATAATAATAATAATAATAATAATAATAATAATAATAATAATAATAATAATAATAATAATAATAATAATAATAATAATAATACTAAAGGTCATGCCAGATTCATGCACGATTTCGACGTCGCTCGTATTTGACCAAGAATGCCAAGGCGATCTCGCCTCCATCATCCTCCTCGAGTTGAGGAGGATTCGCCCTCGAATCTGAATGGATCTCGTCTCCGTCCGCTTTATCGCCCAAGTATGGCACCAAATGTGCCGACACCGGAGTAGTACCAAGGTAGGAATCTCCAATCGTTTTCCCCTATCGTGCACGAGATTGAATACCGCGCAACCAGTTCAACACTCCCCTCCAAAACTGTCGAACAATTAGCCGCCCAGAATGAAACAACTAGTGCACCGACAAACTCTATGACATAAACGTGTTCTGGGAAAACTTTGACCTCTCTATATTCATATAGTTCAATTAGCTTTTGCATGTCCACCACAAGGGCACCGGTAGCAGCAGGGTCATAGAAATCCTCACCTGGGGAATCCAATCCAGAGGCACCCATTTGGTTAGTGTGTTCAAAAAATTTCAAATCTTGAAATTGCAACAGGATGGTATCCTCTGTTCCAAAGTTCACAACGTCAAATGCTCCAATCCTATGAACGAAAGGTATCTTCTCCATGGCCCCGCAAAGATGTTTCTCCGTCAGTGGAGGCTCTTCATCAAAGATCGGTGTTCCATCGTAGAAATCACCCACGTCGGGGTCGAAATCCTGTGATTCCTCATCAAAGACCGGCAGGCCATCGTAACGAATGGTCGCCCAAGTCACCATGCACGTTGTCATCCTCTTGATGATCAGGCACCTCGAACGGGTTAAACTCCTCCACCATGGCGTCGGAGTCACCATGCAAGCCGTGTTCATCCCCGTTGAATCGTCCTCCGTGAACCCCGAAAGGATTCACATCAAACTCCATTTCATCTTCATATAACTCCTTGTCGTCGAACTGTGGAGGCGGACGGTGGTGGGGTGACCCACCGGGACCGCGTCCGCCTCAGCGACCATGATGTCCTCCGCGACCTCGCCGTCCCCCGACAAAGTCCGGGTTCGCATGCTCGCTTGGAACAATGGTTGCAAGAGCAAAACGTATGTCCTGAAGCCCCACCGAGAGTTCTTCAATTTGACGCCCATCGCCTCGATGGCGGCATCACATCTGTCGTCGGCATTGTTGCATCTCGGTGGCATCGAGGATCGTGTAGCTGGACTCTGGATACCAACTGATGCAGTCGAAAGCGTACGAAATACACGAGAGTATAGAATACTCGATAATAATGTAATTTTATTCAATCATTCACCAACTTCTTCATCATAAGAATTCTTGTGACTTTTGAATGTCCCCTAATAATGTTTCTAGTTTTCAGCTAATGTTGAATGCCTCTTTGATTTTCAAGCTTAGTCTAGACTTCATCACTTAGTCAAAATAATAATAATAATAATAATAATAATAATAATAATAATAATAATAATAATAATAATAATAATAATAATAATAATAATAATAATAATACTAAAGGTCATGCCAGATTCATGCACGATTCCGACGTCACTCGTATTTGACCAAGAATGCCAAGGCAATCTCGTCTCCATCAGTCTCTATGACAGACTTTATCAGAATTTCTCAACCTGCCTCACCTAAGTAGCAATTTTTTCAGCTGGTTATTCCCTGAATCACATAATCATTGACAAAAAGAAAAGTGTCTTTTTCTTTTATCTTCTAAGTCCCAGTGGGAGACCCAAGTATTTTGAAGAGCTCACTCTAGAGATCCCATTCAACTTTCTATAGATATCATCTTTAAGGGGCAGAGAAGTGTTTTTGGAGAAAAAGATGGAAGATTTGTCTAGATTAACTACCTGACCAGAAGAGAGGCCATAGCTATGAAGGATGTTGAGGATCAGATTAGCATGAAACATGTCAGCTTTACAAAATAGGATAGTGTCATCTGCAAAAGAAAAGAGGTGAGAGATAGTAGGAGAATTTCTGGCTAATTTAGACCTTTAAAACCATGATGCATGCCTGCTTGATTGATAAGATTTGAGAGTGCCTCAGTGATGAGTATGAACTAGTAAGGAGACAGGGGGTCACCCTGTCTTAAACCCCTAGTGGGCTGAATGTAACCAAGAGCATGACCATTGATGTTAGAGGAAAATGATGAAGTGCAGACACATGCTAGAATCCAAGAAATGAACAATTCATAGAATCCCATTTTTTCTGCAGATTTTAACAATGAATCCCCATTCTACCCTATTAAAGGCCTTAGACATGTCTAATTAATGGCCATGAGATGATTAGAGCCAGATCTTTTGCTATTTAAATGATAAATGCATTCATTGGCAAGAATTATGTTATCTAGGATTTACCTACCTTGAACAGAGGCTGACTGAGAAGGTGAAATGGTGTGGTACAGAACAATTTTCAGTCTATTGGCTATGATCTTTGAGATGATTTTGTAGATGACAGTACACAGACTGATGGGTCTGAGGTCTGAAATGGATTTTGGTTTTTTTATTTTGGGAATAAGGGTGAGAACTATGTGGTTGATGTTCTTTGGCATTCTGTTTTTAGCAAAGAAGTTCTTGACTGATTTGCAAAGGTGATTTTGAGGATAGGCCAGGATTTTTGGAAGAAGGTGTTGGAACCCACGAGGATCTCGATATGCACAAATCACGGACAAACATTCAACATAAACCTATGCGCAGCGGATCTAAA
>CACSLK010024742.1:12393255-12405775 GCA_902706635.1 Striga hermonthica
TTCATTTCCTGGATTCTGGCATGTGTTTGCACTTCATCATTTTCCTCTAACATCAATGGTCATGCTCTTGGTTACATTCAGCCCACTAGGGGTTTAAGACAGGGTGACCCCCTGTCTCCTTACCTGTTCATACTCATCACTGAGGCACTCTCAAATCTTATCAATCAAGCATGCATGCATCATGGTTTTAAAGGTCTGAAATTAGCCAGAAATTCTCCTACTATCTCTCACCTCTTTTTTTGCAGATGACACTATCCTATTTGCTGACATGTTTCATGCTAATCTGATCCTCAACATCCTTCATAGCTATGGCCTCTTTTCTGGTCAGGTAGTTAATCTTGACAAATCTTCCATCTTATTCTACAAAAACACTTCTCTGCCCCTTAAAGATGATATCTATAGAAAGTTGAATGGGATCTCTAGAGTGAGCTCTACAAAATACTTGGGTCTCCCACTAGGACTTGGAAGATAAAAAAAAAAAGACACTTTTCTTTTTGTCAATGATTATGTGATTCAAAGAATAACCAACTGGAAAAATTGCTATTTAAGTGAGGCAGGTTGAGAAATTCTGATAAAGTCTGTCATAGAGGCCTTGCCAACCTATGTGATGTCTTGTTTCAGGTTACCCAGCAGTGTCTGTGAGGATTTTTGTAGGTCCGTCTTTAACTTTTAGGTGGGTAGAAGTGACACAGGGAGGAGTAAGATTCATTGGTGTGATTGGGCCTTTCTTTCAATTCGGTAGACCCGTTCTTTAATCGAATCTTGTCGAGGTTCGGGGCCAGTAATTACAAAGTTAATCTAACCTCTTAAGGTTTGGCGAGGCTACAAAATGCCAAATTCTCTAATCGGAAACAAATAATACCGACATTCCACAAATTATGAAATGGAACTCAGAAATCGGGTAAGTATTTCAAGTTATTTCAAACATTTCTTAACTCGGCTACAAGAACAAAATTTTAACTTCTTTTATATATGAAATCCGACATCATTATGTTTTACTTATATTGCATTATCTACATGTTGGATATTTAAAGTTAACACATTCATTCTGAGTTGAGCGAACTTTGAAATAATTTTCTATTTCGATTGAAAACACTTATCCCGAGTTTGATATTCTTGCGACAAACAAAAGCAAGCTACTCAGTCACGACAACTATAACAAAAGCATTTTTGAATAACTTGTGAGACGACAAATAAAAATCGAGTTGTTCATTTATCAAAAGCCAAACCATTCAAAGTCTTACATTATTATAAAAAAATAAAAATTTACTACTGAGTGTATCGATATGCCAGTACACTTCAAAAAAAAAAACAAAAACAAACAAAAGCAAATTGAAGAAATCAAGCCGAGGTCCCAGCGCCATCATTTCTTTTTCTTGGCCGCCTTTACTAAGGCCTCGATATATTCCTTATCCAGTCGCTCCTTCATGGCCTTGCCAAGTGTATCCAAAATCGCATCCTCTTTAGCCGTTGCAACTGTCGTAATTGCCTCGCCGGTTACTGGAATCAGTTCATGCTCAACTCCACCTTCTGTTAACTTCTCCGGCTCAGACGGCGCTGATTCATCAGCCCTATAAGTTAAAGCCTTCACCTTATCTGCAGCAAAGGCAACGACCGCTCTTCGAATTTGATCCGGAGTCATGTCCTCACAGATCTGTCCTAATGTGACCTCGGCCAACGTTTCCACGTAAACCTCGGTTAACTCGGCTTTTTTATCCTTTTTGCCTTTGAGGATCATGTCTAGAAAAGCTCTGTGGAGGCGAGCGGGGTCCATTGGCTGAGCACCAGACCGACTGAGCATCCAGTCACAGAATTCTCGCTCATCATCTTCAGCAGGCACGTGCATGCACTTGATCTAGGAATTGAAATTGTATATCTCCAACTTCCTCAGTAAGAAAACCCAAAGATCATCGGTCTATAACCCACCTGAGGTTCAAATAGGTGTTCATCTCTAAGTTGAGACCGACTTCATCAAACTCCGCGTCACTCTCTTTTCGATATCCTTGCTGGCGTGAAGACCCTCCTCATATTGGAATTCACCAAAGGAAATTTTTTCTTTTTCAAGCCTTGGCACCTCGGCTTGATGAGCTTCTCAGTTCCGCACAAGAAGATCCACCTTTTCTGACCGATCTTTCCAAGTTGCTTGATGCTCTGCACACTCCCTCTGAAGTTCCTCTTCACGAGTCTTGGCAACCTGCTCGGAGACCGCCAATTGATCTGCAAGTTTCTTAATCTCAGTAGCCATGCGTTCTTTCTCGGCAGTTAAAACAACAATTTTTGATTAGCCACCTACAGCTGGTCGGTTTTCTCAGTCACCTCGGCTTTCAGAATGGCCTTCTCTTATTCTAACGACGCCACAGTACCATTTGAAAGTCTGAGTTCATCTGTCTTCTCCTCTAACTCATTGAAATTTCGATGATAACTTTCCTCAGCAACAATCAGACTTACCAAGGCACGACCGAGACGAGCCTTGGCATACCCAGGTCTATGTGCACCTGGAAATGAAGACGCACTTGCCTGGGTCACGGGATCCCAAGCAATCAACGGGACCCGAGCTGATTTTATGGCGAAGTCGGGGTGGTGATGTTTATTTGGCAGTTGGGGGCCTCCACCGACTGAAAAGTCGAGTACCACTTCTCGATTGTTCCCTCAGGCAGCTTGAACTCAACTGTTTCTTCTCGTCAATTTTCAGATAGGAAGCTCCACCGACCTGCTGTGGACCAACTTCATTTTCTTTTTCTTTTTTCATGCAAGTCGGCATCATGTCTCTTCCTGCTGCGCCTTTCATTTAATGAGGGAGGATTCTCAGCGCGTCTCTTTTTATACCTTGTCAATGGAATCTACTCCTCCTCCGACACATCCTTCTCAACCTCGGTCTCCCCCAGGATGACTATAGTTGTACTCAGTGGATTGATCTGTATATCCTCCAAATTCAGCTCAGGATCAACCTGATTAATGGCATCTGCAATCACCACTGGGGCTGAGGTAGGTGTTTATCCAGCAGTTCGACTTACCCTGACATCCTTAATAGTTGCACTCACTAATGCCCCGGCTTCAGCATTGACAGCATTGACAGATTGGGATAAGTTCTCAAAGGGAAAACGAGGATCAGCTCTTCAGCCAGGAATAATCCCAATCACAGCGGTCGCTACTGAGTAATGAAATGCTTAGCGCACTCGACTCTTCCAACTAACAATGTCGACCGTCACGTCAGCTCTTGGTCACGTAGCTAATCGTGCCGGCAGTCCTAAATGAGTTTCCAAAGATTACGATGAACGAATATCAAAAGCGAAGACGACCCTGCACTTCATGATGTGTCTGCACCTGACACGACTACCCTCCTTAAAAGATTTTTTAAAATCTTTTAAGGTGGAGAAACACTTCCCGATTCCCTAATTACATATCGAAATAGAGGCATCACAAAACAAATATTCTCAAACTTTACGAGAAAAGATAAGGATTTGTCGATAATAAAAATGCGTAACTCTATCCGAAAACTCATCCCACGCGGAGGAAGAAAAGAAAAATGGAAGTTCCAAAATACTAAAATTAAGTGGCATACAGGAGTCTCACACACAATTCAAAATACTCTGCCAAGCGAAAGGAAAATAAGCGGAGGTTTGCAAAGTTTCCGAGAAATTAAAAACTTAGAAGTAAAACAAGGCTGCTATGACTTCACGAGTCCACGGTTAGCCATACTTTTGTTGAGGCGTGGTGGAAGTTGTTTTTACTGCTGTTGGGGTGGCTGCTGCTGATACGGCTGCCTCCGGGGCTCGGGGCACGTGCTGATGAAATGTCTGGGGCGGAGGCAGTTGAAGCAGACTCGCTGAGTGTATCGGCACTGTCCAGGGTGGTGTCGGCCACAATTTTCACATTTCAGAAGCTGACCCTGGGCGGCAGGTGGAACGTCGCGGCGGTCTGGGGCTCCACGCTTTCCCTTCCGGTTATCCTGGTGGGAATCAAACTTTCTCTTGCCCGAACTAGAGCCGGGCTTGGCGACATTAATTGGTTGGATCGCTTGAGCTGATTGGGAAGACGGGACGGCTGTCCTCTGAGCATCTTGACAGACTTCTCGCTCAGTGGCTCCGCGGACCATCTCGGAGTAGGACAGAACTCTTTGGCCAGTCAGGGTGTAGCAGAGATCGGGGAGAAGACCATCTCGGAAGCGATTGGCCTTCTTCTTCATCAGTATCTACAAACATCGGGGCAGACACGCTCATACGGGTGAAGTCGCGCTCGTAGACATCCATAGGACGGGATCCTTGTCGAAGCTCCCAAAAGTCCTTCATCATTTGGGCACGGGAAGCATCTAGGTAGTACTTATCCTTGACTATAGCAACCAACTGGTCCCAAGTCAGAGCATCTCTCTCAGCACGAGGACGAAGCCTCCAGTAGTCAGACCACCATGTTCTAGAATCTCCGGTCATTTGGAACGTAGCACAACGAATTTTCACCTCATCAGTGGTGAATAACAAATCAAAGATACTCTCTAGTTGTAGCCATTCGACCACATCTTGGGGGCCCTCAACCCCGGTGAACGCTGGTTGATGCATGTTACGGAAATCGAGCACAGACTAGGTAATGGGATCTCTACCCGGAGCGTGCTGCTGAGAAGGCAAATTAGACATGTAATATAAATAACAATAATATTTATTTATAAATATCAAGCATTTAGACAAATAATTGCAATAATAATAATATAATAATAATAATAATAATAATAATAATAATAATAATAATAATAATAATAATAATAATAATATAATAATAATAATGTGATAATCGATAAAATAAATAATTTCAAATAATTCCTAAACGAACGGGGCATTACAAACCTATAATGGAGGCCTTGGATGCAATTTATTTCAACCCATTACACACTTGATATAATTTTTGTTTTACGGGATTTCCTACACATGCTCCTAATAATCTGAATTGCACATAAGCATTCAAATCACATAAGAACATGCATGATTAATAAGCAATAATAAACTAGAAATTATAATCCAACTATCATGGCCATTAATGAATCTCCAATGTTACGGAGAAAACACAATCTTGTCCTTTGTTGAATGTGCTCTCCAATTCAGGTATTTGAACTCCCCTTTCGCAGTGACTCCCACTCTTCATGTTGAACTGGTCGTCTCTGGGAAAGTCGCCATTGGATAATCACCATGGCATCCGTGTACGTGTTTATGCCTCGCCCCGTCAAGGTTGGTCCATGTCCGCCGGATCATCAATGAATAATATAAACACAAATTACATAATTCATCCTATGACCCACGCAGGAGCCTTACATGAGTTCTCTATGAAAGCAGTAAACTATGCAGTGTCCCACTGCGCGAATAATTTATGCATTCACCAACCCAAAAACTCCTCGACATGTCCAAGGCTTATAAAACAGCATAAATTCAAACATGAATTAAAATCCATACATACGGGCCACAATAGTCGGATTCGAAATCACCTGCAAAAGACCTATTGCAATTTCTAATCTACTATGACGCTGCGTCCGTACGCAATTAATTCATGTAAACAGACAAGTCCAAATTCAAATTGTGCACGAAGTTGAATTAAATCAGGGCTCTAATACCAGTTGTTGGGTTCTATGAGGAATGAAAACAACATGCACAATATTGAACTTATCAAAATAAATCCTAACGCAGCGAAATCTATAGTCAGGATATGGACGTTATCTTTTAAAATGTTTGTCGAATCAGAGACGATGTAGAATACCGTTGATGAAATTCGTCTGAACACCACAATCCAATGGACAGATGGATTTGGCCTTTACTCGATCCTAATCGAGATATCGAACTTGACACGGTCGGGTCGGGTCGTCTTGGGGTTCAAGTGCAGCAGCTAGGTCACGGTTCACGGTGGCTGGTAGGTCGCGGACGGGCGCTGGTCGGGCTGGTCACGGACGTTGGCAGGTGCCGTGGACTATTCACTGGCAATGGTCGAGGAGCGGTGCACGTCGTGTACGTGACGAGCAGGTAATCAGGAAGACGCAGTTGGGCGCTGACAGGGTACGCGCGTGCATTGCGGATGTCCTAAGCCTACGCGGACTGCTGATAGGACAAGCAAGGGCGTGTCACGCGTGTTGGGCGATACTCCTAAGCCGATGCGGACTGGGCGCGGGCGTCTGGGAACACGCGTGCGTGCGGAGCAAGTATCCTGGGCGCTCGCCTGGTAGTGCACGCGTGATGATCGCGCACTTGGGACGATCGCGAACAGCAGGTCGACGATCAGATGCAGCGGCGTTGCACGAGCAAGTAGGTGGTCCTGGGCTCTCGTGCGGTGATGTTGGGTGTCGCTGGCAGGGCCCGGCTGGACGGTTGCGGGCGATGGCTCACGGTTGCAATCGAGTGGGCTCGGGTGACTTCCGGCGATGGCGATTTCCGGCGGTGGCTCACGACGGCGGACGGCGGCAAGGATGACTAGAAATATATGAAAGAAGGTTCGAATATATGTGTACCAAAAACCCATCTATTACCTAAACACCGACTTCGATTAATCTTGGTGGAGCGATAACCAAATTGTTTGTCCCATTTTTGTTGAACTTTTTTTAGTTATTTCTTGTTTCTTTTTCCCCCATTTTAGGTCTTTTCGTTAGGTTTTATTCGTTTTTGTAAATTATTGCGTGAGTTGCTCTATTTTGGTTTTCCTTGTGTTTTCCGTGTGTTTTTCTGGTTTTTCTTCGTTTTTGGTGTGTAGCTAGAAAGTCTTGGGAAGACCGGATTTTGGGCAAAAGTCATTTGGACAAGCATAAGTAAATAGAAGAGTTTGTTGGCAACACTCAGGAAAAAGCGGAATCAAATTCTGAGTCCAAACGAACTCAAACGAGTCCAAAGTGCGGAGTCGCGCAAACCACGTTTTTGGTGTGCATGTCATAAGCTTTGGGAGAATAGGATTTAAGGAAAATATTTTATGAGAAAGCATAATTGACTAGAAGGGTTCATTGGCGACGTAGGAAAAGATGGAACTCAATTCCGAGTTCGGACGAGCCCAAACGAGCCCGAAAGGCAAAGTCGCGCTGCCCAGGCCTTAGCGGCGCTAAGGCACATTAGCGGCGCTAAGGCTGGCTTATCTAGCGGCGCTAGACCATGTTAATGACCCCAGAGGCTCGCAGCTTTCATCCCTTAGCGCCGCTAACCCCCTTTAGCGGCGCTAAGACCACCTACAACTCCGAAAATGGTATAAAAGCCCCCAAAACTCATTTTTTTCTCGAAGTTTTTGACCACCAGCTCGAAGGGGGAGGAACCCTAGGTCCGAAAATCGCCTCCCCCCTTCATTTTCCTTCATATTCTTCTTCTCTTCTTCTTCTTTTCTCCATTTGTTTTCTTCTTCTTCTTTTCCTTCTTCCCTTCTTCTTCTTCTTAAATTTAAGGATTAAGCTTGTATTTCAAATTCAACACTTGGGATTGCGATTTAATGTATGTATTCTCTTTATTTTTAATTCATGAATAATGGTTGAATTGAGAGAGATGATGAATTGTGTTGAATTGATATTACTTAGCTAATTCTTATTGCTAGGGATAGGGGATGATTGTTCTTGTTTAACGTGTATTTGTCGGGCTTGAATTGTTCGTTCTCATGTGAGTTGAATTGATTATGAATTGATGAAATCTTGTTTGATTGATTGATATAATCGAAGAGTGACACTTCGATCTTGCAATTGGAAACGACTGAATGTTGATTAGTCGAGTTAGGGTTTTGTTTATTCTAAATGATTAGTTGATTAAATACCTCCTAATTGAATTAGCGGCTTTTAGAACCGAAAGGAGATAAGTCGTAGACATAGGCTCGCATGAGGTAGATGATTTTGTAACTGAATAATCTATAGGTTCTTGATTGAAATACGTGCTTGTCGATGACCAATTCCTTGTTGTGAAAAGTTATTGGGATTGGGATAATTGGCATGTGTCGTATGCTCGAGTTTGTTCGTCTATGTTCAATCCCTTGTTACAAAGAGTTATTGGGAGCGAACCACTAGATGTTTAAGCGAGAGCGTCAATCCAGAATAGAATAATTAATGTCTCGGAGTGAAAATAGAACTTCAATTAATTGTCCCCGACTCCCTAGTTTCTTTTTCATTGTTTCGTTTATATTTTTAGGTAGTTTATTGCTTTTTACTATTCCTTAGTTGAATTCATTCCATCCTATATTTGATTAGTATGTTTAGGATTTATTTTGATTTCATGTGCTATCAATATCAAAGTTAAATTCTGAACCGCCTTCCTCGTGAGATCACCGGGGGAACGAATCTTTCGATTCGGTACTCGGTAAAAATAAAATAATTTGCTACAACACGAATCTTCCTAACTCTCGTAAAAGATTACTTCTCTCTTGTATGTAGTGAAGAAAAATCGGCCAACATAAACTTGTACAAGAGGTTGGGACATAGTGTATTTATAGGCTCCATTAGGGACCTCAAGGAGGTGCTAAATATGGGCTTATCCCAGGAATCCTTATTCTACTCCAAGCCATTCTCCCATGTAGGATGGAATTCCTCCTACTAATAATTACTTTCTAGAAGACTTCAAAGTCTCCTAACCCTAGGTAATATTCTAGAAGGAATATTCTCTTCCTAATGGAATAATAGTTATGGAATAAAATTAATTCGTCATTAAATGGAATTAAATAATAAAACATCCCAGTAGAGTAATATTATTGTTCTCCCCATTTAGCTCCTAATTTATCAAATAAATTTGAACCTCCATGATTAGATAATATTAATTTGATTGACCGATTTACCTCCCTATGTTTAAGATATAACATCCATCGATTAATTAAATTACTGGCAAAATAATTAATTAACTTCTTATTTATTTCCGAGACTAGTACCACTCAGTTCATTAACCATTATGTCCGACAATCGTCCACCTGCAGGTTTTAACATAATGTTCCTTCCTGAGCTCATTTCGGGGACGTCATTAATCCAGCGCACTGGAACATAGTGACCGTAAATAATTTATAACAGCACATCATGTAAACATCCTCATTTACCAAAGTACCGAGTGCGTCATCCTAACAGAATAGGAATCACCTTTAGCAAATCAAATAAACAAGGAATGAATACATATGCCTATTTTATATTATCTTACAACTTAAGAGAACGCATCAATCATCGAAGGTCTAGATTATTACGACGGTCAGTGGATCTCATAATCTTATCCTTCTGTGGTCCTGTTCAACACTTATCATAAGTGCAAATGTAATCCTCCAGTCAAAGACCAACTGAATCAAGAATACACTACAGTCTTTGTCTAAGAGGGGCCTCACTGCCTGTCTAGACTGTGAACGAATAGTTTAGTCTTATAAGGAACTGATATGTGATCTTTCTGTTCGAAACACTTCGAACCACACTATCTCAATATAAAACAAGGAATATGATTGCATAAATAAACAAACTGCAAGCATATGTACTTTGACTGAAACATGATGGCCAGATCAAAGTGGAATTGACAGAATCTGCAAAACATAGCTTTTACAGCATACCTCTAACATTCGAGAGCTAACTCAATGTCCTCCGAATCAACTATCTCGATGGAAACCGTCCTACTACTACTACTGTTGGACGCCGTTTGATCCTCTTTCATCGATGCCATATTTCGACGAAGATAAGAGAAATTTGACAACAATAACGAAAATCAGAGAGAAACAAAGTCGATATTTTACCAAACAATCGAAGTCCTATACGCGGACACAAGAAAATCGCTTAAGGATGTGAACTCGAAAGGAAATTCAAAGCATAAACAGTTTAAGGATTTGCAAATTTAGAAATCACGAGAGAGAAATCTTCCCAGATTGAAATTGCCAATATTTATGGAATTATGATCGTCGAATATCAAAGAGGGGCACATGAAAGTGACATATCTCTTCAGGCGAAACGTTTCTTCATCCTCATTAAAACAAATGGACCAATCATTGATTCACACCTGGCAGTTATCGTTCGTATCCGTTACACGTCATTAAAACACAAACATGACTTTTCATGAACCGTCATTTCTGTCTGTAACCGTTGCATCCCTTCAGTGAACAAAAATAGTTCATGAGATTTGTACAAATGTGCTGACGTCGGACTACAAAAGGACGTTTACACAAACCAACACGTCGGAATAACAACACCTCAGGTCAATTTTTTACATGCAAAACGATGACATCAGCCGCCACAACTACCCCTATGCCTGCTAATGTCAGGGGGCTCTCTGTTGATAAACGACTTGATTCGTTGGGATTAAACTGAAAACTAATAAGATTTATACGAGATCGCTGCTCAAAACCTGCTCGTACGTCCAACTTAACTCAACTCGGTACAAGCTAGGCATCAAACCGACTTCATACATCATATATAAGCCGACTTCAGTTCAAGGAGGCAACTGACTTCTCAAAGACCCCTCAGCGACCGATTCTTGAAGATTCCTTCTCGAAAGTTTGACCTGCAAACCCAAAGCAGGTGACAAAGTGTCTGCATAATTGGACCACGTGTTATATGTGCAATCATTGATGTTGCCCCATTGACCAATAGACCGTTTCAAAAAGTTGATCTGCATTAAATGAAACCGTATCTACCTCGTACCAGAAGTCAAACACACTTTACTATAAATAGCAGAATTTATTATTGTACGAGGATCTTTTTTACGCGCATTTAATACACACATACAAATAAGCTCGGTTTACACTTATACCGACTTCCTGTACTCAGCATTTACTCAAAAATAATACAAAGTCTCCACTTTTTACGTTTTAATTACATCGTTTTATAGTTGTTAAATTTCATACAACACCACCATGTAAAAGTGGATAGAATGATGTTAAGTTTGAATTGTTGTATAACTCAACGAGGATTGATATATGTACAAGCCAAAAGAGATGAAAGAAATGAAAGAAATGAAAAGACATAATCTACCATATTTACCATATCACATAATTAATACAATCTAATCTATATCATATCCATATGATACAATTGCCATACTTATCTTATAAGAATATCACAAGATAATCGGTCAATACAATGTTTGGCATAATTTCAAAATTGGTCCTATAATTTGTCCACAGTCCAAAAAACCACCACTATATTGACCACTATCAAAATTGGTCCTATAATTTCAAAATTTAATCAAATTTGGTCCTTTTCATCCAGAACATGGATTAAAATGTGATTAAAAAATGACCAAATTTGATTAAAAAAGGACCAAATTTGATTAAATTTTAAAATTATAGGACCAAATTTGATTAAATTTTAAAATTATAGGACCAAATTTGATTAAATTTTAAAATTATAGGACCAATTTTGATAGTGGTCAATATAGGGGTGTGTTGATGTCTAAAAATGACCAACAATGTGTACGAACTGCACACTAAGATGTATGCTTTGTTCGGTCTGCACGAATAGTATTTATATATGGGATTCGGTTTAATTTATCGGTCCGAATGCTTAGGTTATCCGTGACTTATAGAGTAATTAATGAGAGCATTTACTCATTGCATTAAATGATGTCCTCCCCTCCCTTTTATAGGAAGTTTAGGGACTTTATGTAATGTCCCGACAATTTATCAGTATAAATTATATTTTTAGTTCCGATATTATTTTTCGAAATTAAATTATTTTCAGTTATTTCAGTCGAAATTATCGGAAATGATTTTCGACGTACCGTTTACGTTCGGAATAATTTTGGTAATTAAGTATAATGCTTAATTAAGTGATTTAGCCTTAATGGGTGATTAATAGAAATTAATCCTCATTAGCATCTTAAAATGTCGTGCATGGGGGATTTCCAAGTCATGCTAAATGTCGTGTGCTCCATGTGTATATGTTAGTGGTATTTGGTCCAAGATTCCTTCCTTTGTCCTAAATGTCGTGCACATGTAAGTGGAAATTTGTTCAAGCACTTCTTCACTTTTGTTGGCATCTTCACGTGACTTATTGGGGCAAGAAAGACATGCATGTCACTTTGGCTTTTAGTGTGTAGTGTCCTAGCATTGGATGGAATGTGAGACAAGTGTCCTAAGCCTTTGACCATGTATTCCCTCCCTCACCCTAATGCATTCGGTCCTTGTATTAAATGAGAGACTTTGGAAATTTTGTTCCATTTTTCTTCTCCTTCTATGCCAAGTCCGAAATATTGAGAGAGTTTAGTGAGATTTGGAGTGTTGTTCGCGAGCTATTGCCGAGAGTACCGCACGCACCATAAGCCATCGCACGCTACGTCGCAAGTTACCACAATCCAACGCACGCACGCGGAGGGTCACGGCCAAGCACGGGAATTCGAAAATATTAGTCACTCGGGCTTAATCGGAGGTAATTCTCGACGATTGTTGACCGAGATTAGCACGTTTGTTAAGTTTAATTTTATTAGTAACATGCATGCGTGTTATGTGTGATATAAGCCGTAGCCGTAGCCGTGGCCGTGCCGATCATGTTATGTTTTAAAGTTAAATTCTCCGAACTATCCTTGCATGTTTAGCCTTTCTTTGCAATATCATGTATAGATTAGCTTAAAAGTTTGGATAA
>CACSLK010024742.1:12435116-12445407 GCA_902706635.1 Striga hermonthica
GGTTGGCTGCCGGGCGCGCTGCTGCCGCTGCGTGCGGACAGCGCGACCACGGCCGACCCTTGCCGGCCGTCCGACAATTTCTCCCGTGCACTCTGACCTCAATACACATAATCTGATTCAACATGAACATAATCATCAAAAGGACTTAAAAAAACGCAACCCTTCGCATGATCAACTGAACGGGCCGTGGCGAGCGCGCCGTGCGCCGCCGACGGCGATAAGCCGTCTCCCGACCGAATCATCTTTTCCCTCGGCAACTCCAGACTATTTTAACATGAACATCATTATGAGACTATCAAGACTTAAATCACACGAAAGAACGTGACCATAACTGAAAGTAACAGAACATGAATTGGTACCGCCCGTGGCCACGCGCGATGAGCGTTGGCGACGGCTTCAGGCTATTTGACACATAAAATAGCATTTTGCCTCGACCAACATGGACTAACTGGGCTGAAATGATCTAAACTGAACAAATAAACATGAATTGTACGAGAGTTGCTGGGTAGAAAAAGAAATTACTCGATTACGATTCAACTTAGGCATATTCGAACTTTAACATGGCAACACTATAACCTCTTGATCATGAGTCGAACACTTCAGCTTAAAATGAACTCATTAACATAAAAATAGGCTGAGAATAGCTATACCTCCTTGAGTGTTCGACGGAATTCACAATCGATCGTGACCTCGCGTGTGTGGGCGCCGTGTGCGATGCTACTCGTCGTGTGGTGCTGTACGTATTGCCGTGCGTGATGCAATGGAAACTTAGAGTGATTGATTGGGCTACTTGCTGCTGAATATAGGAGTCTAAGGCTGTATATAAGATGGAAAGTTGGGGAAATTTTCATCCACACGCTCCTATAAATACTAAGGCCGAGAGAGATGGTGATGATGCATATGGGACGTGGCTCTCTCTTAAGCCTAACACTTGCTTCTAATTGAAAATTCTTAGGATGACTAATCCTCCTCCCAATTCTCCTCATAAGGCCACGTGTGATAGTTAAATGTGGAAGGAAAAGCTTTCCTTAACACTTAGGAAAAATTTTTAGAAGAGTTGGGAAATATAATTTCCCATACGGCTTTGATGCTTTAATCAATGATTAATTACCAATTAATCATAATTAATAGCTTAATTATTCAATTAAGCATATTACTTAATTACCAAAATTATTCCGAACGTAAACGGTACGTCGAAAATAATTTTCGGTAATCCCGACTGAAAATAATTAATTCCGAAAATAATAATTGATAACATTATTATATCGGAACTAAAACATAATTTATACTGATAAAATATCGGGATATTACACTATAGGTTCTGTTCTTCGCGTCAACCGCCATGGATTGATTCTGTGTCGATTTTAGGCTAGGGTTTTTGTTGGTGGAAATCAGAGCGGTGTTTTGCAATGTATGTCTCTTGAGCGGGAAACAGTCTCCTGGAATTTCTAAGTTTACCGCTTACATACTTTCCGGTATGTAAGACAGGATTTTGAGGAGGAGAAGGGAATATATTGTCTGTGGTCAAAATCTTTTTCACCCCGTTATAAATTTATTCTTTCTTTTACACACCGCCCCATCAAATAACTTCATTTACACCCCAAAACTCACAAAATGCTATGCGATAATACACTCGCATGTCCAAATGAACTAGCGCATATCCAACCGGACGCATAATTTATGACTGTGCGAACACATTCGCATTTTTGTAATCGCATATCCACATCAAACGCATAATTTACAAATATTCGAACAACTTTCACAGTTTTAAGAATCGCATATCAAAATCGAATGCAACATAATTTACGATGATTATGCGCCTTATTTTACAGGGCTATATCGACCTTGCAAATTTATGACTGTGCGAGAACTTTTCGCATATAATTCGCTTAGTTTGTTGATTTTGCATTTTCTGGAAATTGCATATCCAAGTCAATCGCATAATTTACTAGTATGCGAAAAACTTTTGCATATATCCGCTGGATATTGAAGAATCGCATATTGACAATTATGCGACATATTTTCACGACATTTATGCGACATTTTTTCGCTCGCATATTGAAGAATCGCATAACAATTTCGAATAAAGCATAATTTAATTGACGATTACGCGCCATTTTTTCGTAGGGCCATATCGTCATGGAAATTTTACGACTATTCAGAATTTGACCGCATATCTGTCGCATAAGTTAAGCACCTCATTAATTGACTGCTTTTTCACAGATGAGGATTTTGTCTGTGCATTTATCATGCATGCAAAAAAACAGTGATCTCTAACAATTCAACGTCTGCACCATTCTTCTCTACTGCAATTTTCTGTTTCTTTCGTTTTAATTTCTTTTGTTATTTATTTATTTGAATGGCTAGCACCCGTGTTAGAGTATGCGTGAGCTATGGTGGTACGTTTTCCGGGGGTTCATATTTTGGTTGAGTGGCAGAGTTGATGAGAATAAATTACGGCCGACAAATGTATTCTGAAGTAGTTTTTCGTGTTCAAGCATTATTGAAGGCCGATCCTTGTAATTTTGAGTACATATTGTGGGCAGTATTTGATGGAAGGGAACGAGTTGTGAAGATGAAAATCGAATCCAGTGAGGATATCTTAGAGCTGATTGAAGAACAAAAAACTCCCAACATTTACGTGGAGTTGGAGAAGCGAGTAAATGTAGGGATTCTGGGGACGGCGCAACAAAGCTTCACGCAAATGATGGCGTCCCAAGGTGTATTTCCGAGTTCTTTTGGTGTTGGTAGTTCTGCATTTTACCACGAGGCCCCATATTCACATCAAGCAGGCCCTAGTTCATTTACACATACTGGATATCCTTGGGGCGCTGATGATCAAACCGCGGGTTGTTCGAACCAACCAAGTCATTCTCGTGACGATGACAATAATGATGACCAAACCAACACGCACAATGGTGACTCAGGCGATGAAGAAAAATAGGTCAATGAGAAGCAAATGTTCAAACTTTTCAGGGCGTGGTATAGCGAGCATATTGAAGAGCTAAGATTAATCACCGAACATATTGAGGTTGAAAGTCTTGCATATATGAATCGAGGTTGCACCCGGCAATCCGACGTTGAGCCACGAATATGGTCCCTCCCTATGCCGCCCACGACAACTGGATCAGATAGACAACCCATCCACTTACCCTCGAACAATATAGAATTATCTTTGGGGTCTGTCTTTCTTTCGAAAGAAGAGTTGATTTGTGCCATCCAAATGTATCACTTGCAACAAAAAGTTGAGTGGCGAACACCCAAATCCTGCACTTCTAGGTTACTATCTATTTGTCGGTATGAAGGGTGAGATTTTGGGGGAGTACACAAATTCGCGCTGATACTAAAAACAATGAACGTTCATGTAAAATTTGCGGAAGCGAATAAATAAAAATGAACTTTCAGGAGAGCGTCCCACTCTCCCTCAGAACTCTTTCATTAAGCAAGTGTTTGGCCAACAAGTACAAATAGGATTTACACGCATAGACTCCCTCTAAGCTAACCTACTTTGTACTCCACCCACCTAACTACTTTTCTGGCCACGGCGTGAACTTACGCTGCACGTATGGATCCCTCCAAGCAGAATAAAGATGCTCATCCCAAGCACCAAGTAGAAACAAAACCAGAGACTGACAGCTCGAATTACCAGCGATGAACCTTCATGTTGGAATCCGATCCCTCTATAAAATATAAATCAAAAACTCACAAGCTCTCAATTAATAAAACTCTAAACTCTCTCAAAGAATAATGGAACGACTCATCATCTATCAGAGCTCATGAAACTAATACATATACAACTATATACGGTATGCAGGTTTATCAGAAATCTGGAGTTTCCAAATTTACTTGATCTTCTCGCTCAACTTTGGAAACTGAATCTCCTTTCCTTGTAGATGATGATGCTCGAATATCTTGCCCAAATTTTCTAGATTTATACGCGTTTCTCTCTCTTCAGTCTTGCGAACTTTCTTTCCTTGTTTCCGTGCGAACCTTCGGAAATATCTGCTTGCCAATTTCTTTCCTTTTCTTGTCGATTTCTTTCCTTTTCTTGCTCGATTTTCCAGCTTTCTTTCACATGATTTCAGCTTCTAAATCTCACAAGAATATCTCCCTTTTATCATCTTTGCTCTTCCTTTTTCTACAAGTAAAAGAAGTCAATAAATAACACCACATATAGTAAGAGAATATCAAAATAAGGAAAGTTAATATATATAATATCTCCTAATGAATCTAATATATTTCCTTTACCTACAAGCTAAAGGAAGATAATTAAATCCCAATAACATAGAAGGAAAATAATTAAAATATGGAAATTTAAGATTGAAATCTTCCCTTTCTCTTCAAACATTATTCCATGATACCTATTTTAAGAAACAAATATGATAAATAAATAATATTTTCAATTAATGCCAAATTATATTTTCTTACAATCTCCCCCTTTGGCATATAGATCGAAAACCCGTTTCTTGAAACAGAACCTGCAAAAGACAAGTCAAGCTCGCAGCCAGTGTAGATGAACCAACATAGGTCATCAAACTATAAACTATCAAACCATAGAGCATAAGACAAAAAATCAGAGTATAGCAGGTCAAATATCAGAGCAAGATGGCAAGACTCGAAAATAAACTATCAGAGCAAAATAATCAAAGAAAGAACACCAAATCAGAGCCTATGAAAGTACGTGATCAGTGTTAAGACTCAAGGTATAAGTACTAATCAGAGCAAACAATACTAATTAGAGCAAACCCAGAAATAATCAGAACTCGCATGAATCTTCATAACTGTACTGTCCACAGACTTCTTTAATCAATCAGAACTTGCATTTCCATCCTTTTGCATATTTCTCCCCCTGTTTCCGATCTAAATGCCAAAGATTCAGCAGTTGTTGCTCCCAAACTTGACTTCAGACCAGAAATAAGAGATGTAGGTACATCCAGATTCGAGGATAGAAAATGTATAGTGTAAGAGAAGTCGTAAAGAAGAAAAATTCTGGTTGCAAAGAGAGACAAAGAGATGGATAGTAGGACAAGTAAAATATATGGTTCCAAGTCATGTGTAGAACAAAGGAAAAGAGATGGTTCCAACTCATAAACACACTTCACAATCAAGACATGAAACATCATTAGACAAGGAAATAAAATCAAGGATTAGACAAATAGTCAAGATAATGTACCCAAAATAACTTTGAGCATGGATTCTTTTCCACTCAAACCTCATAGGAAATCATGCAAGAATGCCTAAAAATGAAGTAAATCGCACACAAAAATAATAAAAATACACACAAAACCACAATGTTCGTACACACAAGTGACCGAAATAATCCAATAATTCGAAAAAATCTTTCCATGCAATCCTCATAACTGCGGACACTAAATAATATAAGCGAATGAACAAGATAGAATGCAACATCTTATATCTCCCAAGGACTTCTACACCATGTTTCTCTTCGCAATAACCAGAGTATTCCATCCAGAAATCAGCCCCAATACTTTGTGATATAGTCATCCCATTTAATGAACTTCCGCACACTGTTTCACTTACTAACAACAACTATACGCGGAAGTCAAGCCCATTACTTTAGAGCGCGGCTATCCAACACAATATTTTTAGCCTACTCGCTGCACTTTCAGATTTTTTTTTAATGAAGTGACCAACTTATGCAACAGATGAACTTACATCACTCGTGAGAGCAATGACTGCAAGTAGCTTTCACACCTCACGCATATTCTAAGCACGTAACTCGTTTCACAGGTGATCACAAGTGAAACACCTCATGTGATAGTTGCTCGGTGCTCATTTTGTGAGAGTAGCTCTTTCTCGCAGAATTAAATGGTCATTGTGCCGCAGAAATAAAAGAAAACTTAGTCCAATCAATCAAACATCAAACCAAGTCGAGAGCACCCATGTATACATTCAAAATGATTCTATGGCGCAATAATGCAATGTGCAAAATATGCCTAATGCAATAAACCTACATGAACCGTGCAATAGATAATAGTATACTTACATATATAATACATATAATATAATATAATGCAATCACGCAAGCAAATCACATAATGCACATCCATAAGGATTTCCTTAGAGATATAAGACGTTGAGAATCCAATGCTTTTGTGAAAATATCAGCGAGCTGATCTTGTGTAGGGACATGATCCAATACTATGATCCCATCCTCAACTAGATTCCGAATAAAATGATATCGAATGTCAATATGTTTAGTGCGTGAATGCTGGACAGGGTTTTTGGATATGTTTATGGCGCTGGTGTTATCACAAAAAGTTGGCTAGAATGTACCTTCATCCCGTATTCAAGAAGAACTTGCTTCATCCACATGAGTTGGGAACAACAACTCTCAACAGCTATGTACTCGGCCTCGGCAGTCGACAAAGAAATGCAATTTTGCTTTTTACAGAACCAAGAAACAAGATTTGTACCAATGAAGAAACATCCTCCGGAGGTACTTTTTCTATCATCAAGATTCCCCGCCCAATCGGCGTCACAAGAACCTGCAAGGCTTGAACTTGTGTCAGAAGAATAAAAAAATCCCATAATCAAATGTACCGCCAACATACTTAATGATGTGTTTGACGGCCTTCAAGTGCGATTCTTTGGGATCGGACTGGTACCTAACACACAAACCTACACTAAAACAAATATCAGGTCTACTCGCTGTAAGATACAACAAACTACCTATCATGCTTCGGTAAAGAGTTTGATCAACAGATGAACCTTCATCATCCTTAGAGAGCTTCATATGAGTTCCCATAGGAGTCAGAGGGTGTTTAGCATTTTCAAGGCCAAATTTTTTAACCAAATTCTTAGCATACTTACTTTGATGGAGAAAAATACCATCCTTACCTTGTTTTACCTGAAGTCCGAAGAAGTATGTAAGTTCACCGACAAGGCTCATCTCAAATTCGGAGGACATGAGCTGTACGAAGTGGTTGACCATAGTCTTAGAGGTTGAGCCGAAGATGATATCATCCACGTAGATTTGAACAAAGAGAAAGTCCTTGTTCATCTTGAGAGCAAAAAACGTCTGATCGACTCCCCCTCGCTTGAAGCCCTTATCCAGAAGGTAGATGGTCAGCCTCTCGTACCATGCGCGTGGCGCTTGCTTCAGTCCATACAATGCCTTCTTAAGTCGGTACACATGATTAGGATAGTTCGGATCAGTGAGCCCATCAGGCTGCTTCACATACGCAACTTCATTCAAGATCCCATTTAGAAATGTGGATTTGACACCCATCTGGTACACAATAAACCGCATTAGACAAGCAACAAATAAAAATATACAAACTGACTCAAGTCTCGCAACGGGAGCAAAAGTCTCATCAAAATCAACTCCCGGAGCTTGAGTGTACCCTTGAGCAACAAGACGTGCCTTATTTCTAGTGATATTACCAAATTCATCAGTCTTATTTTTAAAAATCCATTTGGTTCCTATCACATTACACGATGAAGGTTCAGGGACTAACTCCCACACGTTATTCCTAGTGAATTGCTCTAATTCCTCCTGCATAGCTTGTATCCAACACTCATCTTTTAGTCCCTCTTTCACGTTTTTAGGTTCTATCAAAGAGGTGTAACATGCAAAGTGCGAAATCCCAATCATTTTCTTAAAATCTGGCCTAACACCTCTGGTTTTTCTCTCATCTAAGGCACCTATGACCTGCTCTGAAGGATGATCTTTCTGAATCTTCGCAGGTGGATCCCGCTTAGATTCAGGCAGATTACCTGACGATGAAGGTTCATTGGACTCAAAATTTTGTAAATTTTCACCAACATTGTTCAGAACAGGTTCTTCCTTCCTAACATCAACCTGATTCACCTCAACTTCTTGTCACACCCCACCTTACTAGCTTTGAAAATCAGATTAAAATGTTTACTTTTATTTTCGAAAGGTCGTGCGAGCTTGGTTTTCGAAAATACTAACTGGTTGCGGGATGTCACAGATAAAAACTTACTTAACTTGCTCACAGACATATATAAAACACGCAACCAAACTATTCGCTATGGATAATGGAATTAAACATGCAATGTCTGAACTGTCTCGCACTGTCTAGTCTGCTAGCGGAAGCGTCCGAAATACAGAAAATACATGCATACATATCCGAATATACATGATCATAAATACTGGGACATAAAATGTGCGTAAAAATGTCCAAGAGTCTCATGACCACGCTTTGCCACGTCTGTGCTCACCCGGCACGCTCGACTCCGTCTCCTGAAAAACACAATGGGGGCGTGAGCAAACCACTATGCTCCGCAAAGACCAGTACTGAATAAAACAGCATGTATAATATCGTATCATGAACATAAATATATAAGAGCTTAATCTGTAAACTTTCTCTTCTTGCTTTACTATGGTCAAAAGACCCTCGGCCCTTGGCCGCTCGTGTGCACACCCCGATGGGATATTAAGGCCCTTGGCCTCCACCGGGTCTCCAAATTGGATATTAAGGCCCTCGGCCTCCACTTGGAAAAACTAACTGTCTCGAACATACCTCTGCCATGGTACCAATATTATATATGATGTGGAACCAGTACATGACCCCCACCTGGTATACTGAAAATATCTGTTGCAAGTTCTTGAAACTGAAGTAGCTGTCGGAGGCTCGACTCTCCTTAAGCTATATAAACATATAAGAAACATTTACTTAATCTAACTCAGCTCATATAGGCTATAATAGTACACGTTTTAAAAAGTAACTCTATTTCCAAAAATAAAACAAGAGTTTTCAAAACCTAACCCTCGTAGCGATTTTAAAGTCAACATAACTTACAACACACTTGTCATATAATCATGATTTTAGTTGCATTTTAACCCTAAAACATGCATCTACAATCTTTATGAAGACATTGAAAACAAATAAGGTCATTTGGCAAGAGATAATTCAACAAACATTCATAACCGAGTTGCAGTCCACAATTGAAATCATACAGCTGACAGGACTTCAGTAATTGTAGGATAAATAAAGCTACAAAAATGTTTTTAGTGAGATTCAAAAACCACATAGAAGTTAACTCAAATATCTACAACTTTTCTTCAGATTACATTGGCAAATAACAATGCTCTCAATGACTTTAAGCATGAAATATTTGGTTCATGAAATCTGTGAGAAACAAATTTATGTCACAACAACACCTCAGTATTTAGACTCTAATTCACACTATAGACCTCCTATAAGTATTAACCCTACCTTATTAGAAAGCTAAGGGTTAGACCTATAACTTTCATAAAGATCATCTTTGCGTTTGAGCATATTAAGACATGATAAAAAGGTCATACATTTAATATAACATGCTGCCGGTTCACAGAAAAACTGCTTGCACCATCTATTTGTAAAATTCATAACTCACTCAATTCTTTAGATAAAATCATGAAAATTGGTATGCAGCCTCTTTACTCATATATAAACATTTCCATAAAAATTCATAATTTTATTATAAGTATTACTCAAGTTATTCGCGTTTGAAGTTGCAGCTGAATTCGTGCATGTAAAGTTCAACTTGCATGTCTAACTTTAAAAATCAATAACCCGAGTTATACTAGGCTAATTGACTTGATTCTTGATCTTATGAATTTGTATTTTACACAAGAAACATCCATATAAAGCATTGTTTCCCAAGTTTTTCATATCATAGTCAAAAACGTACAAAAACATGACATATGGAACATGCAAGTGAGCTGGAAGCATTTATTTATTTTGCATGCTTATATATCCTTAATAACTGAACATATATGGCACATATCTATATAAATAAACTCCTTATCTCATCTATATTATGATTTTAAGAAGATTTGAGTACACCAACCTCTAAAACTTCAAGAAAAATGCAAAGAAACTCGGGTATACTCGCTCTTGCTCAGTCCTCGTATAGTTGCGGCTTCTTGCTTCCTTGGACTTGAATTCTTGAGTTTTATGGCACTAAATGCTTCTAAGATGAGAGTAGGATGGTAGAAGATGAATATATAGTTGGGGTTCTCGAAAATACTAGCTAGAACTCAAGAACACTCAACAACAAAGCACTCGGGTAGCACAAGGTTCACTCTCGGCATCTTGATTTAGCTCTCGGTTTTTGCCACTCTTGGAGGGGATTATGCTCGAAATTTTCTGAGTTTCCAAGTGCTAAATGAGGTCTCTAAGAAGCTGAAGTGAAGTCTTAAAAGCTGATCTAAGGGCGTTAATACTTAGGAGGGAAAATGGTAGATAAATGTGATGACTACACTTTCCTATGTGCATTGGTCTTTGGGGCATGGTCTTGGCACGATTTTGGATGGAAT
>CACSLK010024742.1:12475720-12491780 GCA_902706635.1 Striga hermonthica
CGATATGCCCACAAAACGGTGGCTAGCTCATCGATCCAGGCTCCCGATGCCTTCTCTAATCGCTTCTTTAGCCCCTGAAGGATGGTTCTATTTGTAACCTCGACTTGCCCGTTGGCTTGGGGGTGAGCGACTGAAGCAAACCTCTGCTTGATTCCCATTTCAAGTCACCATGCTTGTATCCGCTTGCCCTGAAACTGAGTTCCATTATCTGAAATTAATATCTTCGGGATCCCGAATCGAAAGCAGATGTTGTTAAATAGGAACTGGATCATTCTTTCCTCAGTGATTTTCGCCAGCGGTTCTGCTTCGACCCATTTGCTGAAGTAGTCGACTGCGACTACCAGGAATTTTCTTTGCCCGGTCCCCATTGGCAAAGGTCCCACCAAGTCAATTCTCCATTGAGAAAAGGGGATCGGGCAGCTGATTGTCGTCATAGTTTCAGCGGGGATATGAGGGATCGGGCCGTGACGCTGGCATCTTTCGCACTCTTGTACTAACTGTTTGGCCATTCTCCTGATTTTTGGCCAATAATAGCCGGCGCACAGTACCTTTCCAGCTAAAGCCCGAGATCCGATGTGAGCCCCGCAGCATCCTTCATGAATTTCGCGCAAGACATAATTTCCCTCGTCTTCCGAGATGCATCTTAAATGGGGCCCGATATATGACCTCTTGTATAACACTCCCTCGATTTCGAAATACTTAGTTAGGTATCTGGCGTCCCTTTCGGCTTTCTGCTTATCCCCGGTAGGTATTTTTCTTTGCAAGAGTTCTCAAATCGACATCCTCCAATCTTCTTTCTCTTCGACTTCCATAGCTTCGCCCAACACGCTTCCCTCTAGATGCATGGTGGTGATAGAGTTTCCCATCATCCCATCATTCGAGCTCGCGATTCTTGCGAGCCAATCTGCGTGTTTATTTTCCTCTCGAGGGATTTGTGTTAGTTCAAATTTCTCCAGACCCTGTACAAGACTTTGGATTTCTTCGACATATTTCATCATTCGTTCTTCTTTGATCTCGCAACTTCCCAACACTTGTCCAACAACTAGTTGTGAGTCGGAATGTGCCACAATTTCTGACGCTCCTCCACCAATTGCGAGTTGAATTCCTTTGATTAACGCCTCGTATTCTGCTTCGTTATTTGAGGCCTTAAATCCCATTCTAATAGCAAAGTCCAGTTGCTCGCCTTCGGGTGATACGAGGACGATTCCCAGTCCGGACCCTTTGGCCGCTGAGGACCCATCGACGTGCATAATCCATTTCTTCTCTTCCCCCTTGGTACCTTCTTGGATGAAATCTGCCAGAGCTTGAGCTTTTATTGCTCGCCTCGGCTCATACTTAAGGGAATATTCGCTCAGCTCGACTGCCCATTTAACGAGTCGGCCTGATACCGTAGGTCGGCCAAATGTTTCCCCTAGCTGGAAGTTCGTCCTGACTACTACCACATGATTCAAAAAGTATGGCCTTAGTTTTCTAGCCGTTATCACCAGCGTTAAAGAGGCTTTCTCGATCTCAGAGTACCTTGTCTCTGCACCCTGAAGAACTCGACTGGTGTAGTAAATTGGCTGTTGAACACCTCCTTCTTCTCGCAATAATACTGAACTTAGGGACTCCGAACCCACAGATATATAAAGCACCAGCTCGTCGCCGGGCTCTGGCTTTGTCAGCAGAGGCAACTCGCCCAGGAATTCCTTCAACTTTTCGAAGGCCATTTGTGCTTCGTCGCTCCATGAGAAAGTCAACCTCTTTTTGAGTAATCTGAAGAACGGGAAGCTTTTTTCTGCGGCTCGAGCGATGAACCTGCTCAGCCCTGCAATTCGTCCCGTCAGAACCTGTACATCTCTTATATTTCTTGGTGGAGCCATGTCGAGTATAGCTTTCACCTTCTCCCGATTTACTTCGATTCCTCGCTCTGTGACAATATACCCCAAGAATCGTCCGGCTTTTACTCCAAAGGCACACTTGTTTGGGTTTAGCTTCATCCCGAACGCCCTAAGGGTTGTGAACGTTTCCCTCAAATCGTCTGGGTGTGAGGTTGAAGCCTTACTCTTTACCAAGATATCGTCTACATATACCTCGATATTTTGCCCAATCTTAGATTTAAACATTCGATCCATCAACCGTTGGTAGGTTGCTCCAGCATTCTTAAGCCCAAAAGGCATGACGACATAACAGTACGTCCCTTTACTCGTCACGAAACTCACCTTACTCTGATCTTCCGGGCACAATGGAATCTGATGGTATCCCTGAGATGCATCCATCATGCTTAGTAATTCGCAACCAGCCGTAGAGTCGACGAGCTGATCGATTCGTGGTAAGGGATAATGATCTTTTGGACATGCCAAGTTCAAGTCACGGAAGTCGATGCACATGCGCCATTTGTTTAATGCATTTCTTACCATAATGGTGTTGGATATCCACTCAGGAAATTGGATCTCTTTGACGTTTCCTGCTCGCAACAACTTATCTACTTCGATCTCAATTGCTTTGTCGATTTCCTCACCATGGCGTCTGAGTCGTTGCTTTACTGGCTTTTTGAGGGGGTCGACGTTGAGCTTTGCTCCATAATAGCGGGGTCGATCCCCGTCAACTCCTCAGGGGTGAAGGCGAAGACATCCCTGAACTCCCTTAATAGTGTGGTGAGTTGTTTTCGCAGCTCGTCTTTCAGATCTCTCCCGATCTTGGTGGTTTGTTCCTTCGTTTCTCCGATTTGTATCTCCATTAGTTCCCCGTGTGGTTCGAGATCACTGTTTCTTGGCATTTTTTCGCTTATTGTCGGCTTCTTTCCCTCAACTTCTGTTCGTTGGTTTGTTTTTACAGCTATCTGGTAACAAGTTCTCGATAGCTTTTGGTCTCCTCGGGCCTCCCCTACTTGATTTCCGACGGGGAACTTCAGCTTCATGTGGTAGGTCGACACTACCGCCTGGAATCCGTTGAGCGCTGGCCTTCCTAGAATCACATTATAAGCCGACTCGACGTCAACTACAACGAACCGCACCATTTTTACTTTCCTCAAATTGCCTTCCCCGAGGACAACTGCGAGTGTGGTTTCTCCTAGGGGTGCGACTTCTGAGCCATTAAACCCAAAAAGTGAGGTATGCAGAGGCACAAGCTCGATGTCGAGTTCCATCCGTTTAAGGTAGTTGTAAAAGATCACATTCACTGAGCTTCCCGTGTCGACAAAAATCCTCTGCACTTCATAACCCGATATTTGGGCAGTGATCATTAGAGCGTCATTGTGGGGTCTCTCGACCTTCACCACATCTGCTGGCCCGAAATTCATCACTAGACCGTTTTCCTCAACTTGTTGCACTTCAATTTTTTCGTGGCGGCCTCGAGCGTATGCCTTTCTGGCCCGATTTGAGTCTCCATCAGTCGACCCTCTAAATATCATATGAATTATTCCTCTTTTCTGAGGGAGCTCCTCCTTGTCGGGTGTCCTCGCCCTCTTGCGAGGGCTCTTGCTTCTCTCCCTTCGCCGACTGGTTCGATCTCGATCTTTATAAACGAACTCCTTCAGATGGGCTGCTTTGATTAGCCTCTCGATCTCATTTTTCAGGTGCCGACATTCCTCGGTATTATGCCAATAATCCTTGTGGAATCGACAATACAGGTCACTTTTGGGTTTTGTCGGTCCGTCTTTTCTCGTCCGTGGCCACCTGACCACATTTTCGCGAATTTCTTTCTCCATTACCTCTAGTATCCTTGCGCTCGAGGCTATCAGGGGGGTATACTGAGTTGTCCTTCATCCCCTTGATCGCCCCTCCCTTTCCGACTTCGGGGATCCTTTCCTTTCTCCCGTCGCCGTTGGTTTCTTATCCTTCTTCTCGTCCCGAGACTCAATTTTTGCTTTAGCTGCCTGCAAAAAGTCGGCTTCAGCTTCCTCGACATTCATGTACTTGGTGCACCTTCCCAATACTTCATCGAACGTCCACCCGGGTCGTTTCGCTAAGGAGTTCCTGCACAATCCCGGGAGTAATCCTCGAGTGAGTCCTCCCGACCTGATTTGCTCAGTGGCTGAGGGGACGTCGACGCATGCTCGCGTGTATCATGCCACGTAATCCCTCAACGATTCTCCTTCTTTTTGTTGCATGTCTATCAGGGTAAGGTAAGACTTTTCTTGGGCTTTTACACTTGCGAATTGATTTAGGAAACTCGAACTAAATCCGTCAAAGTCCCTGACGGCTCCTGGGGGTAACTGATGAAACCAGTCTTGCGCAGGCCACCGCAGAGTTGTCAGGAACGCTCGACATTGGACGGGATCATTGTAGCGGTGCAACACTGCCATGTTTTCAAAACTCCTCAGATGTCGAGAGGGGTCAGTCGACCCATCGTACCAGATGTTAAGTTCTCTAAACCCCTTAGGGAGGTCGGCGTCTAGGATATGCTGTGAAAAAGGGTGTCCCCTCGAGCTCCCTGTTTTTCTCCCCTCTACTCGAGCCTGAAAATCTCGCACCTGCGCTAACAATTGCTCCAGGGTGTCGTTTTTCGCCTGTGGATTGACAGTTCTGACAGAGGATTCCTCTTCATCTGCCCTCCTGTTCTGCCTTTCATGCGACTGCGCCTGCTGTTCGCGTTCTGGGGGTTGTTGTTCATTTTCGGGATGCTCGACCCTAGCTTGTTCGATCCTAGGCTGCTCGACCCGAGCCTGTTTGATTTGGGCTGCTACAGCTTTGGCAATCATCCTCTGTATCTCACCTCTCGTCATGGTCAGTGTTTGTTCCTCGACTTGGGGTGGTGGCCTTGTCTCCTGATCAAGTCGTTCAGGATGCCTCCCCAGTCTCAAAGATGTTTCGGTCGAGGCATGACCATCTGCTTCTCCGCTCGTGTCCTTCACGTGACTGGCCTCCCCCTGGGTGAGAACTGGGATCTTGACTCTAGGTGGGGTAATAGGCGTTTCTTCTCCCGCACGCCCTCCTGCCGGCGCGTGCATCCCGAACGGTGGAAATCCCAGCACCTGGAGCGGTGGTCTAATGCTGGGGATCGGCGGAGGTCGCTTGTCGGTCCAGGTTGCCCTGAAATCGTCGTTCAAGTTTTTCTGCAATCCTTCCTTCTCAGCCATCGGAAACAGATCAAAGCTAGGTGTAAAGCTCTTAATTCCTTCAAGAACTCTCCACAGACGGCGCCAAATGATGGGTCTATTCTCGGATCTGGGGTGAACCGGTGGAAAATCGCCCGGATCTGGAATGAACCGATGAGAACGAGCTCCGATCTGTCTTGATGGTCTCCAAATTGCTATCGAACTGCGAGAACACCTGCAAGAACTCAACGCCGGAGGGATTTCCGGCGTAGAGCCTCCGACGCTCAAGTCAGTATATGAAAAGAGTGGAAAGAGCTGCTCTGAGGAAGCAGCAGCAATGGAGGAGTGTGTGGAATGAATGGGAGTTAGGGTTTTGGAGTTACCTCAGCTCCTTTATATAGAAGTAGAACATTTACCTGAAGTCCCCAAAATGCCTTGGCCGACTTACTGGAAATGTCCAAAATACCCTGGTCGATTCGTATTCTGTCCTCTTCCTAGGCAGCATCTAGATCCTTCCTTATCCCTTAATAGCTTACTTATGATATACTGAAGTGTATAAGAGTCGTCGGGGGATCCGAGAGCCCCGATTCCACTTCAGTCGACTTGAGACAACCTTTCTTTCGATCCAACTGGGCTGTCCTCCACTTGCTAGTAGACCCTAATATACTCTTTTATCTTTCCAGATGGAATCGACTCAAGTCTAGTCGACAGGGTAGAAGTCGACTAAGAAAAGCATCCGGACCTTCGGCCGGGTGTATCATTATGAGATATGTGAGAGGGTTCGACTTGGGGTAAGTCGAGTCGATATCCGAACCGGGACATCGTAAGCCGTTATATGACGGTATGGCTATATCAAAGTGTTACATAATCATTATAAACACAACCATTGAGTAATCTAAAGTGATACAAAAAATTCTAAGAAGTGATACGGTGAAGGGTCTACTATGACAAAATTATAGTGTAAAGTGCTACCATACAATCAAAGATAACCTTTACAAAAATACGACATTATTATTTACGACATTATTATTTACATATGTGATTTATCTAATGGAATAAAACAAGAAATAAAACATGAATGTGGAGCAGAAAATCTTGTTCCATAAACTCAGTCAAATAATTAAAGCTTAATTTGATGCATCATCAAAGATGGTAAAAATTTGGGGCTCATTTGTATTGTCCAACATAAAACAACTTTATTAGATTTGGGCTCATTTGTATTTTCCTACATAAAACAACTTCATTTAGGGATATGAGGATGAACTTGTCATACAACATACTATAATAAAACCTTGTTGACGTTAGCGAATATAGCTTGGAAGTTATTTTCCAGTAAGGAAATTTTGAATGAGGGCGAGCGCTCTATCAGGTTGATAACTTGGAACTTCATGACCGGATCCTCTAACTGTATAAAATTTTAATTCCTTTTCATAACATGAAGTATTTTTAGCTCCTCTAGCTTTATGAGCCTTTGAGACATATTTGTAAGATGTAGTGTACCCAGCAACCTGATGTAGAATAGTAAAAAAAAAAGAGAGATGAATTAATGCAGGCATAATAAAACATGGTGAATATGTATAAGCGACGCATTGGTAGTACGTTAAATACATATGATATACATTCATCGCTGACATTTTTATTGCTTTTTATTTATAGTTTCTTCAAAATTTATGACTCTTCAAGTTGTGGATCTATTAAGTCGTCTTATTGTAGCCATTTTTTTTTTCTATTTTTATTTAATCAGATGTCACCAAAATATATATTGATATTTTTACATATATTCCCGTTTGTATATGTGTGTGTGTGTGTGTGTGTGTGTGTTGATTTTAATTAGTGTTAACCTGAAAGCACTATTGGTTCTTCATAATAAAAATTGGATATAAGAGAAAAATTGTTTGCAAAGAAAAGGCTAGGGTTGTGTTTGTTTATTAGCGTTTTCACTTTAAAACAACTTTTTGAGTTATTTAGTTGTTTGACCACACACAATCAGCTAAAACCACCGTTTGGTAATGAGCTGTTGTAACCAGCGTTATTTGCTCAATCCGCCAAAATGAAAAACGTTGCTTTTTGCAGCATTTTGACTTAGCGGTCCACATAAAAAAAAAATAAAAGACTTCATTGCCCCCTTCATTATTACAATAGCAAATAAATGAACAACTCTCCAGATAAAAATTAATTGTGATACTTTTTTGTGATACCTCTTATTCAAACCCATATAAATGATATCTAGTCTCATAATTTCGAGAAGAAAATTATCAAAATCATGATTATTTTTTATTCAAATCCATATAAATAATATTTAGTTTGTTGATATAATGTAAGAAATATATTTAACTATGTAATTTTCATTCCAACTAATACTTAGTATAAATAACTTAACCACCAATTTTACCAACTAAATTTTACAGTCGTATCGGTGATTTGAACACGGAACCATTTAATTTATTAAATGTTAAAAATAACTTTTAAATTTTTATACATTTTATTAATATTTAATGGTAGGTAAAAATATAAAAGCTTATTACCTCTCCAGAATGGTACCAAGGGCGCCATTGCGAGCTAACCGAAACGTTCATTTGGTTGATTGATAGCAGTGTTGAAGTGACTGGTACTTCTGCGTCTATATCCCCACTGTACATACCAATTGACCAAATAAGAGTATTATTAAAATTATTTAAGGGAACCCAACTTTTGTTAAACATTAGAAAGTTTCTTGAAAATATTTTTTAAAAAAAAAAGTGATTCTGTAATTCAAACAGTGTGATAATTCAGAAGAAAAGTATAAAATTTGTATTTCTTATTAAAACTATATATATAATGTGATTTAAATGATAACATCTTACATCTTTATAATATGAACAACCGGAATCATTATTTCTATTTATCTATATTTGTATGGTTAGTTATATTTTTTCATTTATTTAATAACACTATATAATATTAAAAATAACATCATACACAATTTGAAATACAAACAATCCTCTAATTCCTTTAATGTCAGTATCTGATGGTTTGTATACTGTGAGTATTTCTTTGTTTGAACTTATTTTCAATTTGAATAAAAAACCAGATTTAGTCAATATATTTGCATTTGTTTTTATGTACAATTTTGCAAGTTGTCTCGTTATTGAAACTGAAGATACTATAGTGTAAAGTCGTTCCACAGAAAATTATATTATTGATTCGTTGTATAATATAAATAAGGTTCTTAATTGAGACAAAAATGGAAAAACATGTCGCTATGGTTGTAGTATAATTTAGTATATCGTTACTAATAAATTATAGTATAATCAAAGAGTTAGACTTATTTATAACAACAATTGTGCTGATAATTATATTCGATCACTATTCTTGGCATGTCAAGGTGATTGACAAATATTACTGTTTTGTCGATTATATTCGGTAGGTATGTCCTGGCGCATCAAAGTAATGACGTTCTCCGAATGAGCTCGAAAGGATTATAATTACTAAACTCTGCCCGTGTATTAGGTTTCAACATAATAATAAGGTTCAGTGGTATTAGTTTTGGATAAACAAATGTAATAATTAGTTAAATTATCAGTAATTAAATTCATTAACAGACGTTGGACATCATGAACATGGGGAGGTAAATCAAGCATAGCGACACCCAAGTAATTTAATTTTTATAAATATAGTGCAATAAAAAATTTTATGAACTGGTTTGTTAATGATGGCTAAGGGGCAAAATTTCAAAATTGGTCCTATAACTTGGCCACTGTCCAAAAAACCACCCATATATTGACCACTTTCAATTTAGTTCCTATAATTTGTCAATTTCATCAATTTTGGTCCTTTTTATCCGGACCCTGAATTAAAAAGTGACGTGGCATGACGTGTCATTTTTTTAAGGTTACATGGCATGATTATGATCTACGTGGCACGTCAATTTTGGTCCTATAATTTGTCGATTTCATCAATTTTGGTCCTCTTTTCATGCCACATCACTTTTTAATCCAGAGTACGGATAAAAAAGGACCAAAATTGATGAAATCGACAAATTATAGGATCTAAATTGAAAGTGGTCAATATAGGGGTGGTTTTTTGGACAATGGCAAAATTATAGGACCAATTTTGAATTTTTGCCATTGCTAAGGAGTAGGATGACCCATGACCCGTGTATTTCTTTTCCTATCTAGAGCCCCAACCCTAACCTCATTTGGTCCCCCTGTAGCATATAAATTAAGGTTCTCATAACTGAATCGGTTATCGAACCAGTTGAGCTACTGGTTCAATGATTTACTGGTCGGACCAGTGGTTGAACTGGTTGGACAGGTATTTAATATATAATATTAAAATATATATAAAACTATTTATTTTAAATTATATGTAAAAACATAATTAATTAAATATTTAGACTTAAAATATTCAAATAGTTAAAACATATTCATAAATAGTTTATAGATATTCATTATATTTAAAGACTATGAAATTAAACTCAAACAATGAGAGATGACGGTACGCGACTACTTTAACAAGGTACAAACTCTTTGTCATGAAATCTCTGAATTGGACCCCACTAATAAAGTTTCAGAAGCTAAAATGAAAAGAACTATCATCCATGGCTTAAGACCCAAATTTAGGGGGATTATAGCTGTTAGACAAGGTTGGTCTGAGCAGCCTTCTTTGGTAAATATTGAAAATATACTAGCCGACCAAGAAGCGCTGACCAGACAAATGGCGCAAGTCTCATTAAAGAAAGAAGATGAAGCTTTATTTAGTTATAAAATGAATATGAGACCATACCAACAATATAAAAGAGACAAAAAGGAATATATTAAAAAGAAAGAAAGAATATCTCAAACAAAGGGGGTCCATCAAGATTGTTATAAGAAATATCAAACGTCCAAGGGGAATAAAAAGGGCCCGTGCTACGTATGTGGCAAGTCAAATCACTATGCCAGGGACTGTTGGCACGAGAAAAAGGCTGCTCAAGGGAATGTAGAAACCTTCAACAACCAAGAGATTAACAACAGTGAAGAAGAGTGGGTCATAGAGGCATCTACGACAATAGTCGAGGAGATGATCCTAACTATATCTGACGAGGCCCATAAAGAAGATCAACCAGGCATATATGGAGAAATTCCATTGGCTGCTGTTGTCCCTAGACGAATAGATAATGAAAATGATTGGATCGTGGACTCAGGATGTTCCAATCATATGGCAGGAGATAAAGAAAAGTTGCAGAACACAACTGAATACAATGGAGGCTGAATGGTTGTCACTGCTAACAATTCAAGACGGTCATCACTCCACTGTTTAGTCCTTCTCAAGTGTAACTGCAGAACGTCTACCATGTCCCAGATATGAAGAAAAATCTTCTATCTGTATCACAACTGTCAACTTTGGGGAATTATGTTATTTTTTGACCCAATAATGTTAAGGTGTACAAAAATCTCAAAATTATCGGTATACCGATCATGGAGGGCCGAAAACTCGAGTCCATCTACGTAATGTCAACAGAGTCTGCTTATGTAGATAAGACTCGAAAGAATGAAATAGCTAACTTATGGCATGCGAGGCTGAGACATATGAGCTATCATAAGCTTAAGGTGATGATGATGAAAACAATGTTTAAGGACCTCCCTCAACTGGAAATAAGAGAACACAATATTTAGCTGTTAATATGGTAAAGCACATCAACTACCATTTGAAGATTCAAGCTACATAGCAAAGAAGCCTCTAGAGACAAATTCACTCTGACATATTCGGGCCAGTTAAACAACCTTCAATCAACGGTATGCGCTATATGGTGACATTTATCGATGACTTCTCAAGGTACGTTTGGTTATTCTTTATTAAAGAAAATCAGAAGCATTCACAAAGTTAACATATTTCAAAGAATCTATTGAAAGAGAAGTCAGAGATAAGATCTAGTGTCTTCGCACGGATAACAGGGGAGAATACATATCAATAGAATTCTCATGATTTCTGTAAGAGCATAAGATACACCATCAGTTGACGTGTCCAAACACACCTCAGCAAAATTTCATAGCAGAAAGTAAAAATCGACACTTAGTAGAAATGTGTCGAAGCATGATACATGCAAAGAACATATCGACAAGTTTCTGAGTTGAATGTATGAAGACGGTTGCCTACGTAATAAATCAACTACCACAAGAAAATGTGGGATTCATGTCACCATTTGAAAATCTATGGAAAATGAAACCAACTGTTAGCCACTTCAGAGTCTTCGGAAGCGTCTGTTACGTGTTCGTACCAAGTCACTTACGAAGCAAATTTGACAAGAATGCAATCAGATGCATATTCTTGGGATATGACAACCAAAGAAAAGGATGGAGATGTTGCGATCCATCACTTGGTCGATGTTATACATCATGCAATGTGATATTTGATAAAGCATCTTCTTGGTGGATACCGCAGATGTCAGAGTTACCAGATTCAAAAGAAATTGAAGATAAACTCTAGAAGTGGGTGAAACTTCCAAAAGCAACTCAAAAAATGGAAGAATCAGACGAGGAAGGGAAGTCACTTAGAACAACTCAATGTCCGAGGCAAATCGGTGTACATGAAGTAACTTTAGAAGTGATGAGACCAACTCAACTCGAGAAGATTGAGCCACCAGGAGAGAAAGCAGGCGAAGTACCGACAAGTCCACAACAACTACAGAGATCTTCCAGACAAAAGAGGCCAAATCCCAGGTACGCCAATATATCCTTAGAAGAAGATACAAGTATAAAGGAGCCACAAATATTTGAGGAAGCAATTAAACATATAGAATGGATAAAAGCAATGAATGAGGAGATAATGGCTCTAAGGCAAAATGAAACATGGGACTTAGTACCCAAACTAGATGGAGTTAAACCCATATCTTGTAAATGGGTTTATAAATGAAAAAGGCGGCCTAACGGATTAAAAGATATAAAGCTCGGCTTGTTGCACGTGGAATCTCACAACAGTACGGGTAGACTACGACGAGACATTTAGTCCAGTGGATAAAAATGCAATAGTTCAAGTACTTATTGCACTGGCAGCAAGCAAGTCCTGGAAATTATGGTAGATGAATGTGAAGAATGCATTTCTACATGGAGAGCTCGACAGAGAAATATACATAGTCCAACCTGGGGGGTTCGAGGATAAAGAGAATCCAGGCTACGTGTGCAAACTAAGAAGGCCCTATACGGGTTAAAGCAAGCGCCACGAGCATGGTACGGTAAGATCGCTAAATTCTTAATTCAATGTGGATACTCTGTTGCACCAACTGACTCGAACCTCTTCGTTAAGAAACGAGAAAGAAAACCAGCAATAGTGCTAGTATATGTGGTTGATATCATTATCACTGGAGGCGATGAAGAAGAAATCCAATAAACCAGGAGGAATTTATTGGTGAGATTCTAAATGAAAGAGCTTGGAGAACTTAAGCACTTTTTGGGGCTTGAGATAAAAGAAAAAGGCGACGGTCTTTTGTTGTGCCAGTCAAAATATTCTAAAGATCTACTAACGAAATTTGGCATGACTGACGGCAAACCTTTATCAACTCCAATCAAAGCAAACACCAAGATATGTGCTCAATATAGAAAAGACTTGGAGGATGCAACTATGTATAGGCAGCTGGTCGGAAGCCTAATCTACCTAACTCTAACATGACCAGATATTTCATATGCAATGGGAATGCATGTCAATTCATGCAGAAACCAAAGAAGCCACATCTCGAGTTAGTTCGATGCATACTAAGGTATGTAAAAGGTTCAATCGATTATGGACTATTTTATCAAAGGAATAATGATTTCAAATTATTAGCTATTGCGACGCGGACTATGTCGGATGTCATGATATGAGAAGGTCCACTACTGGGTATGTGTTCATGTTTAGATCGGCTGCAATATCATGGTGTAGGAAAGGACAACCGACAGTGTCCCAATCAACAGCAGAGGCTGAGTATCGAGCAACAACAATGGCGGCATAGGAAAGCACATGGCTTATGCAATTACTAAACAATCTACATAAGCCATTCAACTATGCGGTAGAGTTATATTGTGATAACCAATCCGCTATACGCATAGCAGAAAACCCTGTATGCCACGCAGAATAAACATGTCGAAGTACACTATCATTTCGTTAAATAAAAAGTGCTCAAATGAGAGATTGAGATGAAACACATTGGTACGAAAGATCAAGTAGCTGAGGTTTTTACCAAAGGGCTCAATTTTTCAAAATTCGGAGAGTTCCGAACATGTCTTGGAATGATTCGAGAAAAAAACTTAACTCGAGAGGATGTGGGTGTTGAGGGGGAGGGTTAATTAAATCAACGCCGACATATAAAGAAGCTTCTTAAAATATCTAGTATAATTAGTATAAATATCTAACATAGTTAATATATAATCAAAAGATAATGTAATGTCCACCGACATACTAGAATTTTCTAGTTAGTATAAATATAGGCATTATGTATGTGTGTGAGGTGTGAGCGAAAAAAAAAAGAAAAAAAAAAGTGAGTGAGCATTGTGTGTGATGTGCGTGGTTAAAAAGAAAAGAGTGAGTGAAGTGCTTGTGTGAGTAATACAAAAACAGAGAGTTGGCATTTGCGAGTTGTGAGAGTAATACATATGTAATAATATATTTCTACTATAATAAAATCAATTTGTCGTATTACTCTTGAGTGTATTGGTCTATTTATTTTCAACAGAGATCAACACTCAACCCACTGTATCCTTTAAAATTCTGTAAAAAAATTTCAATCCAATATATATTTTTTTTTTATATAATGTTATTTCTTTCATTGTTTTTTAACCCAGAATTGCCTAGCGGGTCAACTAGGGACCCGGCCGGAGCCGAAACTGGTTCGGGTGGGTGATTTTGACCGGGTGAAAATGGACCCGATAAACTCGGTCAAAACCCGGTCAACCCGACATTGATCCAGTCGTCTGGGCATCGACCCGGCCTGGTCAACCTGGTTCAACCCAGCCAATATATTTTTTTTTTTTAAAATATTTTTTTATTTTAAAAATAAAAACCATGTATATATATATTTATATGGTTAATATTTATTATAAGATACAATATCATTAACACTTTGATGTACAATTTTTTTATACAAAATATTTATTTTGATTATTTTTACGTATATTTATATGAAATAATACTATATATATAATTTAAAAAAATTTAAAATTAACTATCCAATTCAAAAATTGACTCGGCGACCTGAAGATCTGTTCGAGTTAATTCCTAGTCCTGGTCTAAAAACGATGATTTCTTCTTAAATAACCAAATGGAAAATTGAAACATGCTTATAAATAAACTAGTCTAAAAAGTACAAGTTTTGAAAATGACGTCCAACTTCAAACATTTGAAAAGATATAATGTAATGCTGAGTGTCATTTCAATTATGCTAGAGTTCCTACTTCTTTTAAAAATATAAAAAAAAATAAAAAATAAAAATAAACTGATAAAATTTATAAACAATTAATTTTCTTATATATTATTCTCAAATGCGCTTAGCATATATGGCTGCTTCTGATTCTTCGAAATCCTACTTGGCAAAGAATCATGCTTCGTAATTAGGTTTGGACAAATAATATTGATATATTAATAATTAATAATCTAGGTTCGGACATTCCATAAATATTAAATAGCTAACATAGGTATGTTAATATCACTTGTACTAATATAACCCTTAAATTCTTTGTAATTTTACATAGTGAGACATTAAGTGACTAATATATCTCTGGCTTTTGATTTGTTTCCTTCAATTAGTTATTTAATTGTAAATGTATTTTAAAAGTTGATAACTTTTGTATTTCTTATCGGTTTTATATATATAAGGATATATCAACTTAATCATCTTTTGATGATCTTCGATTTGGCATCCATATTGTATATATAAAATAAATAAATTATATTTATCTTTATAATAATAAAAAATAATAATATTTATTAAAATTCATTAGAAAAATAAAATTAATTCTCAATTTATACATTTATGTTTAATGTAGTTATATGTTGTAAGTTAAAAATTATTATAATTTAACACAATTAAGTTGCACAAATAAAAAAGTGTCATACTAAATATATAATAATATATATATTTTTATAAAAGGTATTTCAATTTTCAATTATTTTTTCTCATTACTTTTAGATTTTAAAAAAAAAAATTAGCAAGCACCCGTGTAATACACGGGCGTTGTACTAGTATATAATATTAATACAAAAGCTAGAAATTAGCTTGTCAAGTATTATAGGAAAATAAAATGAGCTATATCTAGTCAACACGAACGGAGACCAAGTAGTTGAGAGCATCTCCAATGTACAATGTAATTGTAGTAAATTACAGTTTATATGAATTAATTTAGCAATGTCTCTACTTTTAATACTACAATGCACGATGTAATGACGAATGTAGTGATGAGGTGGACATAATTAATGTCCACAATGTAGAGAAGAATGTGGTTCATCCACATTCTCTTTCACATTCCAATCAACCAATTGAAAGATGAGAGAGAAATATTATTACCATTTTCAAAATATCTAAATTATTTAATTGTTTTTGTTTCTTATTTATAATTTTTTTTTTTACTTTTACCAAATGGACAATATTATGTTTGATCACATTGTGCATTGTAGATAATTTTTTAGATTTAAAGTTGTGAACTTAGCAAATATCTTATGTGGTTCACAATCCATTTAAATAATTGACATTTGTCAAAAATTATGTAATAACAACATTTATGCATTGAAGATGCTCTGATACAAATTGTTTAATTATATTGACTGATAAATTTACTAAAAAAAATTGTTAATTACACTCAAGGAAACTTAGAAAATTTAAAAGGGCATATTTGTTTGATGTTTTAAGTGGTATTTCTTAGATTTTTTTTAGATTTAAGAGATATCTTTGAAAATCTTAATTTATACATTACTAAACACATTCTTGTATACAATATTATTTGTTTAGTATTTTGGTACATCGTCTAATGCATTGCACAACTAAAATTTGTGTGGGTCCTTAGGATTGAGTAACATGAGACACGATCAAAGCAATTAAAACTTGGTCGGGTCAACTTC
>CACSLK010024742.1:12542070-12557152 GCA_902706635.1 Striga hermonthica
TACTGTTGCAGACTGTAAATATGTATATATGTTTGCCACGTTTTACTTCCGCTGACTTTTCAGACTTTCAAACTAGCGTGTAAATTTTCAGACAACGATCCGAGCTTACGGGTCTAGTTTTGTATATTATCACACGCTTGTTTTATAATGATAATCCGTTTTTATTAACGGATTTCCAGAAAAGGAATGTTTTATGTAGCATCCCAATATATGTTTCGCAAAATAAAACGTAAATTTTAGAAAAGGATTTGCGAAAATCGCACTCTGATTTTAGTAAGCTAGCGGGGTGTTACAAACTCTCTTACATAACATTAGGGTTTATTAACTTGCCAAACAAGTATCAAAGAGAGGGTAGGAGACCGGGTCTTGGGCAGGCACGGGTCGGCTAAGGGTGTGGGTACAAAGACGGGTCGATTCTCTCGGTTAAACAATAACAAAAGTCAAGACTCGATACGATCGCACGATAAAACCGAGTGTTTATATATATAATTCACATAATAATATTTATTAATAATACGCATAATAATGTTATTTATGAATACACATTAATCACATAAAATCAATTAGACAAATTAGACAATTAATGACATTTAGGTAAATAATAATAATAATAATAATAATAATAATAATAATAATAATAATAATAATAATAATAATAATAATAATAATAATCAAAGAAATAATAATCTAAATAATAATAATAATAATAATAATAATAATAATAATAATAAAGATAATAAATAATACCTAATTATTCCATATTCAAACGGGGTATACATATTCTCTGTGGCAAAATAACATGTTTCGTTATTAGGCTTTGGTAGATTTTAATTTACTTCCAATCCAGAAATAATTAGGTTCGAATTCTCCATAAAATATGTTGATTATTTATAGTCATGTTACATGTATTAATTGCATTTTAATATCATTTCTTATTATAACCATTCAATTGCAAATGTATTTTAAAAGTTAATAAATTTTGTATTTTTATCAGTTTTACATATATAATATATGAAATTAATCATCTCTTGATGTACTTCGGCTTAACATCCAAATTAGATGTATAAAAAAATAAATTATATTTATATTTATAACAAAATAAAATAGTTTTTAATATTAATTAGAAAAATAAAATTATTTATCAATTAATATATTTAGATTTCAAGTAGTTATATGATTTTTTTCCAACGATAGATAATCTCATTGAACACAAACGGAAGCAAATGCCCCCAAATACAACCGAGAAAACAAAGAGAAGCAAATGCCCCGAATACAACTGAGAAAACATAGAGAACCATACGTAAGATATGACCTAAATCACCCAAACACACTCACAACTCATGCACAACCACTAAAACCAAGAAAAGAAACAACTCCCCAAGATAGAAAAATCCTACTCCCCATGGGAGATCAATCTACTCCCCAACAGGAGATCAGTCTACTCCCCAAAAGGAAGACTCCAAAACCAACACAACCCAAAACACAAAAACATAACACAAATCCACATAACACCAACCTAGTAAGCTACACCTACAACACCAGAACAAACAAGACAAACTAACAAACTAGAGCAACTAAAGAAATATATAAATATATAGCCCTTCCCCATCAGCAAACACAAACCAGCACAGCAAACAGGTACCACTGGGAACCCGATCAACTCTGCCAGACTCATACACGACCTGAAAGCCTGCTCCTGAGACTGCACCCAAGTGCCTAACCGAAGCACACGCCCAAGCTCCAAGTCAAACCTAAAACTTGACCCAACCCATCCGAAGGACAACCAACCTCGCTCCCTGCATAACCTGTACATCGGACCAGCCCAACATCACTGGACCAGTCCGACAGCAATGGCCTCCTCCCGACCACACACCATGGATCAGAGGAGAAGAAGGGGCATTGAGAAATCGCTCGAACTCCGACCGCCACGACTAAAACACCGCAACCAGCCTGAGCCACGTCCCACCACCGTCGTCACGCCTCTTCCTAAAATACCCCGAAACCCAAGGACACCAATGGACCACATCCATCCACCGGCACGATATTAATAGAAGACCGGTGATAGACGATAGTCCATAGCCCCTGGCCAGAGTAAACAGAAAAGGGCGCACGAGTAGGGCCAAGAGCGTGCGGAATAAGGCCGACTGGCGACTAATGTCGATCTGCCGATGAGAAGGGAACACGACCAGCAATTGGAAGAGACGAACGAGGGTTGCGGTTTTGGGGATTTCTGGTGAGAGGGTTTTTTAGTAGTAGTTATATAATATAAGTTATAAAAATTACTATAATATAACACATGTAAGTCACACAAGTAACAAGTGTCATTCTAAAATATATAATAATATATATTTGTAAAAGAGTAAATAAAATTTAAAATAATTTTTCTCATCAATTTTAAAATTCAAGAATATTTTTTTAACAAGCACCCGTGTAATAAACATGTTTTGTAGTACTTATTTTTTATTCAGCAATTTGTCACAAATAATATCTTTGAACGGTTTGACCGACCACTTAAATAAATCTTAATTTATGTCATAAAATTTTATATTATATATATTATTATTTTTTATAAAATGTATATATGTTAAAAAATATAAATATATATTTTTGTGTGGCATATGTTTTTAATTTAACGAAAATATAACAAATACGCACTATGGATGAACTAAATATGCATCATCCATGAACTAAATATGCACAACTATATATTTAATTTAAATATAACAAATATGCACAGTATATAAACTAAATATTCATTTCATATCAACTAAATATGCATATATATATAATTTAAATATAACAAATATGCACAGTATATAAACTAAATATACATTTCGTATGAACTAAATATGCATCATTAATGAATTGAATATGCACACACACACACACACACACACACATATATATATATATATATGTAACAAATATGCACTGTGGATGAACCAAATATGCATTTTTTTATGAACTAAATATGCAACATGATTGAATTAATATGCACAAATAACAAATATACACTATGATTGGACTAAATATGCATTCTGAAAATAAAAATGAATTTCTTATTCTCAATTAAGTGTGTATTATTTATATCTAATATGTGCATGATGTATTATATAAATATGCAAAGGAAATAAATAAATGTCTATTAATTATATACTATAAAAACTGAAGGTCATAGTTATAATTATTCAAAATATAAATAAACTAATTGCAATAACTCTTAACTTTACGAAATTGCAACTAGATTCTAAGGTTTGTCTAATTTTCAAAATATGTCCCAAATCTAATTTCATCTTCTCTGCCCCAAAATTGAAGTCGATGCTCCTTTCTCTCTACAGAGCCATCTTGTCCTACAAGACCTCAGTCGCCCGGCGAGACATGCTTTGCATTCATTTTCTTTAGGCGGTTAGTGCGCAGACTGTGTGCATTCGCAGGGTGCAAAGGAAGTTCTCGTTATCAACGAGCCACTTCGCCCATCAAAGCAACACTTTGCCCATATCTAAAAACTGAAGTCGTCACCTTCACAATCGACTGTCGGCGCCGTTCATGAATATGTGTGGCATTTGAATCAGCGGCCGAGGAGGTCGAGGTCTTCGATCTCAATCAGAAACGGAAGAGCGGCCGATGATGTCGAGGCCGTCGAACTCTAGTGGCAACTTGTTCTCGCCGGTGAGACTCCGCAAAACCGTCATCATTGTTGTGGTGATGCGAGGCCGCAGTCGGTGGTGATGCGAGGCCACAGCCGGTGGCGGAATGTTTGCAGACGAAGGATGATGATGCTGGAAAATTTTTATTTTTGTTGATTTCGGTAGGGTTATTTTTGCTGAGCACATGGGCTGTGAAGGTTGTTGGAGAGGCCGAAACTGTCGTACGGAGGGCTGCCGGTGTAGTGCCCCGTATGAATTATAGATTTTTCTGGATTATTTAATTATCGACATTTTTATGTCATTTTTCCCATGCCTTAGTCAATTTCATATTATTGTATTATTGATTGAATAATATGATTATATATGCTCGTTCGATTTTATTTATCTTCGCTGTTCAGATTTCAAGTTTAATCGCGAAAGGCCCAAATACATGGCAGATTTTGGCCAGTGTTTGGACTGGCGGCCCAAAATGGCTTTTTGTCCCGTTTTGTGTTCCGAAAGCTTATTTTTCGAGCCGAATCCATTTCAAAAATTATTTTCAATTGAGAAAAAATATGGGAAAATTATTTTAAGTCCTAGAACCCCATTTTCTCTTCCCAAGTCGTATTCTTTAAAAAAATTTAGAGTTACACATTCCACAAATTCCACAAACTACCTAGCCGATAATGTTCGGCTAAGTATGCATTCTTGTGATTGATTCTAAGTGTCAAGATAATGTATTGATGAGATTATATTGATTAAATGTAGAGGTCTGACGAATCGAGCTCTCAGCCTACTTCGCTGATCGAGCATTTTTCCAGCGTTAATTGTCCAAGTGGGTTTTACTAAATATCTATGCCATAAATTGTTAATATTTGTTGGACGGTATGATCAATGTATGTGTGTGAACCATGTAACCTTCGATGTGTGATGTATGACATTCGAAAGGTTATTCCCATCGTCATGTGTTGTATGACCTTCAACGGAGTATAATGATAGGCAGTCTCCCTTAGCCTAATGATAGGCCATGTCGTTATGTATTGTTTAGAATTTCGGCATGTACTTCCATTGATGAGTGTTTTTTAGACCTTCAATGGCTTTTATAGGTGTGCACGTGAGTATTATGATGATTAGAAGATGTGATATTATGATTGATTCATGTTCATGTTGCGACCATACCTATTCTGTCATTATTATGTGCATAGTAGTGAGCAAGTGTTGTGCTCACTCCCATATCTCCCCTCCCCCTCCCCCCCTTCCCCATTTCAGGTTGATCAGGTGGCAAGCATGGAAATAAGCAGACGATTCATTGCATTGACCTGACGTATTGCTTTCGCATTTGCTGATGAATTTGTTTTATGTCGAACATGTGTAGTATTATGATGAACTTGATGATAAGTTGATGGACATGTTGATGTTTTGGTACTTGATGAATTATTTCTAAAACCTGATGAATTGGTTTGAACTTATAATGATATGGTTATGTTATCATGAGGATGTTTATGTTATGATGTAATGTTGATGTTTGGATAATGATATCCTTTGCGTAAATCAGGGTAAGGATTTCCTGTCAGTTACGACTTGAACTGTTATGTGAAATGAATGAGTAACGCCATTAAATGTTTTAAATCAAAAAATGATTTTAAAAAATTTAACTGTGATTTTTGTAAAAGTCCCAAAGTTTCTTAAAAAATCAACGGGGCGTTACAGTGTGGTATCAGAGCAGATCTATGTTTCTATAGACTCCTTTATGTAAATTATGTGAACTTGTAAATGACCACTCGTCTTCGTCATGCCGCCCAATTCAAGGTATGTGTTTATGATGATATTGTGTATTGATTATGATTTTGGGGCTTAGGAATTATCCTTCTTCTTTGAATATTATTGTTAGTGTTCTAGTCTCGTGCTAAATTTTCGGCTAATCTCATGTATAGATATGTCTCCATGCCGAGCACCGGGGGCTCAGCAGGCCCCAACTACTTAGGATGATGATCACATTCAGACAATTATTCAGTTTCAGCGGCTGAACCCAACTGGACGTGGGACCCACAACTACAGCCGAGTGGATTTGCAAGATAGAGCGGATCTTTGACTTGCTGCTCTGTAATGACGAGCAGCGCATAGCCTGTGCTCGATTCTAGATGGCCTGAGATACCGCCACATGGTGGTCCGATTACTGAAGGTTGAGGTCGACCAAACTGACCAATCTCACTTGGGACAGAATGAAGGAGATAGTTCTGGAGAAATACTTTCCCTGGAACTACAAGACTCGCATGGAGAGAGATTCTGGGACCTCTGCCAAGGTACCAGGACTGTAGAGGAGTACGAGCGAGACTTCACTCGTATGAGTGCCTTCGCCTTGCATCTGGTGGATACCGAGTTGAAGAAGGCCACCAAGTTCCTGGATGGGCTTTGCCCGGATATTTGCCTTCTGTTGACAAGCCACGGAGACTTACAATGAGGAGATATGGTGATACGAGCCTAGCAGTTAGAGAGCTACCAATCTTTTCATGCCCAGCACCCTCATACCGTCATGCTCAGATGGTTCCACCTGTTACTGCTGTCCAACCCGGTTTTCATTCGGGAAGGAGGAAGGCTGACCACCACCAAGACCATCAGAAGGGGAAACACAGAGGTTCTGGTAGAAATGATGACCGCCCTGCTACCCATGGTCGGATTCAGATGTGTGCTACAAGTGGCAAGAACCATTATGGGGAGTGCTGAGCCTCCCAAAGACCTGCTATAACTGTCAGTGACCCGACCATTTTTCCAATGTGTGTCCTGAGCCGAGGAGGCAGCAGCAGGGACCATTTCCCCCACCACAACATCAGACTCAGCAGCCCCAGCAACAGATCCGCCAACCACCACCGCCGAACCAGCAAAGGGCAGGAGGTCAGGCCCGAGTGTACGCCCTTACTCATGATGAGGGCACGAACAACACTTGTACTATTTCTGGCATGCTTTTCATATTCAACTTGCCCATATTTTCCTTATGTGATACCGATGACACCCATTCCTTTGTTTCCTCGCGTTGTCTGGAAGCATTAGGAATGAGGACTGTTAGTAAAGTCGACGCTATTGAGGTTATCCTAGCCTCGGGAATGACATTCAGTATCGATACCAAGGTTCGAGGTTTACAAGTTAGCGTCGGCAGGAATAGCTAGGAGGACGACACCTACATTATCGAGATGCAGGACGTTTGTCCCATTTTGCATTTTTTCTTGTTATTTTTCTTTTCTTTTTCACTCATATTAGGTCTTTTAGTTGGTTTTAGTTCGTTTTGTGTTTTATTTCGTGTTTTCTTCTATTTGGAGTCCTTTAGGTATTTTTGTTGTTTTTTGGTCGTTTTCCAGCTTTTCTTCATCGTTTGTGTGCAGTTTTGAAGTCTCGGGATAATAGTCTTTCATGAAAATATCATGTGGGAAAGTGTATTTAAATAGTGGAGTTCGTTGGCTTCGCACAGGAGAAAACAGAACTCGATTCGGAGTTCCGACGAACCCATACGAGCCCAAAATGCAAAGTTGTGCGAGCTGCCCACGAGCCTTCCCAGACCTCGTGCCGCGCCACCGCCACGACATGGACAGAGGGTACGTTGTGTGCGCCCTGTGCCGCGGCAGCAAGCGCGTTGCGGCACCTATTAGGGACTCCTCCCATGCAAGCTCGCGAAGACCTCCGCGCCATGAAGGACTGCCACGCTGCGCCGCGGTACACTAATGCACCGTGCTGCTGCCTTACCCCACGTCGTGACAAAGCTCTACGCCGTGAAGCTCACGCCCAGACCAGCTCTGCCGAGCCGCGTGCCTGTCCACGCTGTGAGAGAAGTCCCTGTCGCGCCGTGCACCTCTACTGCGCCGTGAAAGACTACATTGTCGTGCTCGTGAAGTTGTCTTGTGCCGTGACGCCATGCCAATATAAATAGGAGATCGACCTCGATTAGAAGATTCATTCTTTTCACACCAAAAACACAGAAACCCTACCTTTCGGCATTTTCTTTTGTTTTTCATTCTTGTTTCATATTTTTCATCGTAGTACAAGGATTTAAACTCAATTTCATCCTTGCTTTTGGGATTCAAGCTTGTTTATCATATTCAACGTTGGGATTTATCAATCGTAGAAATTTCTTTTAATTTAATCGTTAATTATGAATTCTTGGGTTGTGATTACTTTCGTTGATTGTTCGGTAATGAGTAGCTAAATCCTCATGCTAGAGATAGGGGATTGATGTTTTGGTTTCGATTATGATTGTCGGGCTTAAGATTGTTCAATTCGTGCGAGTTAATCTTTTACTAGTGTTTTCGATCTTTGTTCTTGAGTTTTGAGAATTGTTGAAGGGTGACTCTTCAACTGGCAATTGTTTTGATTGGATTTGATTAATTCGTGCATGATGATAGGAATTCTAAATGGGCTAGTTGATTAAACACCCTCTAGTCCACTTTAATCGACTCTTAGAATCGAAAGGGGAGGAGTCGGTCGAAATAGGCTCGTATGAACTAGGCTTGTTCTTAACTGTATTGCCTAGACATTAACTGAATTGTTTATTTGTCGTTCATGCTTGTTCTCTTGTTAAGAAAAGTTATTGAGGATGAATACTTGAACGATAGGTTATTCAAATCACTTAACCGAACAAGCACTTGCCCGATAATTGCATTTTGAACCAAAACGGGTATCCCCGACTCTCTAGCTCCATAAATCCTGTTTGTTCCTCGTCTTTGCTTGCTTTTTACTTGCTTTATTTGAATTCTCGTAGTAGTTGTTAATTAAAAATCCAACCAATATCTGAATTAGCATGTTTAGGAATTTTATTTCTTTCAGTTGTGCTTGATTAAACGTACAGAATATTCCGGCTAACCTTCCTTGCAATACGACCCGGGGAACGAATCTTTCGATTCTACTCTGGTAAAAATATTTACAACACAGGACTTCGATGTGATACTTGGCATGGATTGATTGACCCGTTACCGAGCTGACATCCGATGCCTAGAGCGAGAGGTGACCCTATATCCCAACGACAGCCAACCGATCACGTTCTATGAAGTGAAGTCGTGGACCGTACCGTGATACATTTCTTCCTTGAAGGCAATGTAGAGTCTGTCGAAAGGTAGCTGTCAAGGCTACTTGATGAGTATCGTAGGCGAGGAGTCGAAGAAGTCTCCGGATGGTGTGTCTATAGTATGCGAGTACTTGGATGTATTTCCGGAGCAACTATCTGAGGGACCGCCAGACAGACAAGCCATGTTCAACATAGACCTGATTCTCGGAGCCGGCCCAATTTCAAAGGCACGGTTCTGAATGACGCTGAAGGAGATGCAAGAGATCAAATCCCAGATCCTGGAGCTGCTTAACCTCAGTTTCATCCGACCGAGTGTTTCACTGTGGGGAGCATCGGTACTATTCGTAAAAAAGAAGGATGAGCCGATGTGTATGTGCATTCGAGAGCTGAACAACCTAACCGTCAAGAACAAATACCCACTTCCCAGTATTGAGGATCTTTTCGATCAACTGAGGGGAGCCAGCGTGCTCTCAAAGATCGACTTGAGATCTGACTACCATCAGTCAAAGATAAGAGAGTCTGACATCTCCAAGACCGCGTTCCGCACAAGGTACAGGCACTATGAATTTGTGGTGATGTCGTTCGAGTTGAGTAATGCAACGACGGTGTTCATGGACCTTATGAATTGGGTCTTTCATCTATACTTAGACCAGTTTGTTATCGTGTTCATCGATGACATCTTGTTATACTCCCGTGACGTGGAACAACACAAGCAAAATCTGAGGATTGTGTTGGAGACAATTCAACAGGAGAAGTTGTATGTGAAATTCTCAAAGTGCGAGTTTTGGCTTGACTGTGTGGCCTTCCTTGGTCACATTGTGGCGGCTAGAGGCATTGAGGTGGGTCCGGGAAAGATAGAAACAGTGAGCAAGTGGGAGACACCAAAGAATGTGAGTGATATCCATAGTTTCCTGGGGTTAGCGGGATACTACCGATGTTTCATTGAGGGATTCTTGAAGGTGACCCAACCACTAACCAACCTGACAAAGAAGGCAGCAAAGTTTGTGTGGAGCCCCCCAGTGCGAGGCCTGTTTTAAGGAGTTGAAGAGGAGACTGACTACTGCACCAGTGTTAGCCATCCTTCACCCTACTTTGGAGTTCACGATCTACAATGATGCTTCGAAGATGGGTTTAGGTTGTGTGCTGGTGCAGTAAGGGAAGGTGGTGGCATATGCATCGAGGCAACTAAAGCCTCATGAGAAGAATTATCCCACAAATGTTATGGTGTTAGCCGCAGTGGTCCACGCCTTAAAGATTTGGCGGCATTACCTTTACGGAGGGAAGTGCAAAAAATTCACAGACCACAAGACTTTGAAGTACATATTCACTCAGAAGGAGCTAAATATGTTAGAACTTGTTAAGGACTATGATTGCACCATTAGCTACCATCTCGGGAAAGCTAATGTGGTCGCCGACGTCCTTAGTCGGAGAAGTCATGGCGAGTAGTCTTGCATGTCACAAGGCAAGAGGTGTTAGTTCAGGAGTTTGAGCAACTAGAACTAGAGCCAGTAGAGTCGACTTTGACGGCCAATGGTCTGTTGACAGAATTGGTTGTAGGACCGACCCTTCGATAGAGGATAGTCGCCGAGCAACCAAATGATCATTTCTTATGCCGAATGAGGGAGTTGATGGAAGCTAGCAAGGTTGGTGGTTTCACAGTTGCATCTGATTGGATCGAGCTACTTCATGATTTGGGTTCTCCCCCATATATTCAATTGTATTATGTTTCATTTCTCTTTTATAATTTCGAGGAGGGAATTATTTTAAGGAGGGTAGATTGTAGTGCTCCATTTGAATTATGGATTTTTCTGGATTATTTAATTATCGACATTTTTATTAATATTTTCTATGCCTTAATTAATTTCATATTATTATATTATTGATTCATTAATATTATTATATATGCTTGCTTGATTTTATTTATTGTTCGTCGTTCGGATTTTCAGTTTATTCACGTAAGGCCCAAGTGAATAGCATATACGACTTCAACTTTTATGTGAAATGGATGAGTAACATCGTTAAATGTTTTGAATCAAAAAATGATTTTATGTGGTTTTTGGAAATCTGATATTTTCTTTAAATATCAACGGGGCGTTACAACCGGATAGAGGCTGAAAATTGGATTTAACGCCCTACTATTTTAAACGCGAAATTTTAATTTGTTGTACACTAGTTGATCCATGTTGAGTAGAGGCATGTAAAATTGCCGCACACCAAATTTACATTTTTCATGTTACGGGCTAGACACGTATCTAAACTTTTGTCAGTATACGAAAAAATTTGGATGAATAAATCATATGGTGGGTCACCCCACTAAAACGATCACCACCGAACAACATCGGAATATGATTGACAAAAAACAATGAATTTACCCCTCTCGTCGAGATTAGTGTATTGTCTTTAATATGACCAAGTGTGCAAAGAAAAAGTTTCTTTTTGTTTAGAAAAATATAAAATATTATATGGAAGTATATGACTGCAGCAGAGAAATGTCAAATTTGTTCTCTATAGTGTGAAGAAGATTAGAAAATAATAAAAAAAAGTTTTAGCATTTATGTAGACTTTTTCACCCAATGAGAACACCTTGTATCCACCTATAAATCCTTGCAAAAATATGCTATCAAATTCTCATCCCTTTCTTCATTCTCTTTCAAATATTTGATTTTAAATAGAAAAAAAAGGGAAGCCAAAAATGGAAAATATAAGACTCCATATTGTTTTCTCCATGATTCTTTTTGCATGCCTCACATCAAGTAGTCACGGACTGAAAAGGCAAAGTGAAGCTCTTTCCCGTTTATACAAAATCAAGTCGAAAACTAATACACACATCGACACAAGGCCTCTCAGCGCCGATTTCCCTATAGAACGAATTCAATCACAGAAATGGTCGAAAACGAACGACCTAATCGAAAAATTGCCCGGGCAACCGCCAGTCGGATTCAGTCAGTATAGTGGCTATGTCACCGTGAATATTAGTGCAGGACGAGCTCTCTTTTATTACTTTGTTGAGGCTGATCCAGAAAAATCGAGTAAATTTCCGCTTCTTCTTTGGTTCAATGGAGGTATGTGCGCTTTTTCATTATTTCTTTGTTACTTTATTTCTTCATTTCCCTAATTTTTCTAACTTATTATCAATTTGTTGCAGGACCCGGTTGTTCTTCTCTTGGTTATGGAGCAATGGAAGAATTGGGTCCATTTCGGGTGTACAGTGACGGGAAATCACTCTATATAAACGATTATGCATGGAACCTTGGTACACTACCATGTTAAAGATTTTACAATAATCGTTCACATATGTTCTATATTTTTCTTTTCCTATTCCATTTCTTTACTTTAGTTTAATTTTGATCTATCACCAGTTGCAAATGTGTTGTTCTTGGAGACACCGGCAGGGACTGGGTTTTCATATTCAAACACGACGACTGATTATGAGGAAGGTGGGGACAGACAAACGGCTATCGATAATTATGTGTTTTTGTTGAAATGGTTGGAGAGATTTCCTGAATACAAGAACAGAGACTTTTACATAGCTGGGGAAAGCTATGCTGGGCATTATGTGCCCCAGTTGGCTCAGACCATTCTCCATCAGAACTTAAAGGCAAAACGACCTATTGTCAATTTGAAAGGGATGATTGTAAGAAGCCTATTAATTTTACACATGCCACTAGAGTAATGATTTTGCTATAACTATGGAACAATTAATGTATATATCTACTAATTATTTTATATTTTTATACATTAAAACTAAGAAATATTCCTTCATATTCTCAAAACGAAATCGCCCTTACCTTTTGCAATTTGGTCCTCCAACTGACATTAATTTCTTTAAATATTGTTCCTGTTGAGCAACTTAGTCGGGTTCACTCTCCTTTATAATAATTATCAAATTAACCATGAAAAAAAGGCCCTTTTTTCCTTGAGTTATTTAGGGACATATATATTCTTGATATTATGATATCTTATAAGATATGAATTATTAATTTAATTGTATCCAGATTGGGAATGCTGTGATCAACGATGACACTGACATCCTAGGGATGATTCAATATTTTCAAACTCATGCTATTGTATCTAATGAGACACGGAATCAATATTTGAAGTATTGTTATTATTACAAAAGTTCATATGAATGTTATAAAGTTAAGGACCAAGTTTGGAAAGATATTGAAGACATTGATATTTATAACATTTATGCCCCACGGTGCCTCAATTCTAAACTCACCAAAACGCCCAAGAACGCTTCAGTAAGTAATGGAATTAATGTACTATATATACATAATTAATAATTGGTTTAATTGCAAAATATTGCCAGCAACTTGTACGCGGTGGCAATATTAGCCATCATGTCTACGAATTGACAATATTAACCAACAAATTTTAAAATTTCGGTGTTACTACCCATGTCCCGACCAAATTCGATGGTTATTGTTATAACTGTGTAAAAAGATAATGATTATATTTTGCAATTTATTTGTCGAATTTGGTTGGATTTGGGTAATAATCTCAAAATTTTGAAAGTTGTTAGCTAATATTATTAATTCATAAAGATGGTGGCTATTATTGCAACCGCGTACAAAATAGTGGATATATTTACAATTTAGATTTAATAATTAACACTATATTTTCTCCATATAATATTTTTTTATTATTATTTATGAAATTAATTGATGATGCAGGTATTTAATTTTGATCCCTGCAGTGACTACTATGTATATGCATACCTCAACAGACCTGATGTTCAAAAGGCGCTTCACGCCAATGTCACCAAGTTACCTCACGATTGGGGATCCTGCACGTATGGTTTTAACTTCCTATCTTCGTAGTCATTTTATGTATTTGACCTTCGATCTTAGTGAGTTTTTGTTAAACCACATATTGTTACTTTTTTTCCTATCTTCATATAATTTTTAATAATGATATTTACAAATATGTTAAGCGGTTAATTTTTTAGTGTACTTTTGGTTACTTAATTTAGATAAATATCTTGTTTTAAATTTTAGAATATAAATACGGTAAAATAAATTATGTATCATGTACTATGTCATTTTAGGCAATCAAAAAATATATATATATATATATATATATATATATATATATTCAGCAAAATGCAACCATAATCGTATAAAAATTTATAAATTGCTACCTCTCGTACATTTTAACCATATAAATGTATAATTTAGCGGACGATTGTATAGTCAAGATGCACAAGACTTTTCAACTTGTAATGGTTCATTAAGTTCATATTGCATTCCACCAAAAATAGTATATCTTGTTGAAAACGTCAAAAATCGACGTAGCACATGTTGTATAAATTCTTTCCATTTTTTTCGGTAAGGAGAATATTACAAATTGGTATTCCAAAATATAACATACACGGTGCATTTTACTAATTAATTTTATAAGCTATTTTTTATTTGCATAATAATTATATATTATATTTATACTAACTAACTAAATAGCTAAAAATACTTTTATGTGAATATTTGCAGCAACATCCTCAAGAAATGGATGGACAGCCCATACACTGTTCTCCCTATCCTCCACGAGTTAATGGATAATGGGATTCGAGTTGCTGTATACAGGTAAATAACAACATCAATAAAATAATTTCTAATACTAGAAAGTAATATAATGCCACTCAATATTCTCAAACAAAAACTTTACCCACTCATGATCTAATTAAATGATAAAAAATAATTAGATATTATGTGAGAAAACTATGTGGACACAATAATAGAGTTCAAAGTTCAAAGTTCAAACACTATGTGGTTACTTTTCTTTTAGTGCTTCAAAGTAGTTAATGATCATCTGAATTATATCTATATCTATTAAAGTATTTTAAATTATAAAGTACTTGACTAACTTGAATTATAAATCTTTTTAAAAGGTAATAAATTTTGTATTTGTTATCAAATTTTCAATTATAATATTTCAGACTAATCATCTTTTGACAAGTTTTGATATCCATATTGAATATGTAAAATAAATAAATAATTTTATTTGTTATCATAAAATTAAATCATCTGTGAATCCAAATTAAAAACTAATAAAATTATATGTCAATTAAGTGAATTAGAAAATATTATAATATTGATGAACAAATCGTATAAGCGATTCAATATAAATAAGAGTATTATATTTATAAAGTAGTTAAATTTAAATCAATGAATCATCCCTCTTATATATTATTGTTTTATGAATTTTTGTATAGTTTTTTTTAATAAATTCATGTATCAATTAATAAAGTTATCTATAATTTATTACATATGAATTAAAAAAATTATTATAAGATAAGACGGGCAAGTCGTACGCGTAAAAATAAATATAAATAATAATATAATTTTTGTAAAGGTATTTAAAATTCAAATAAAAACTTTTCATATATATATATATATATATATATATA
>CACSLK010024742.1:12615829-12630000 GCA_902706635.1 Striga hermonthica
AGTTCATCAAATTCAATATAGGTGGATAAATTCCTAAGCCCCGAATTATAGCACATAAATAATGAACTATTATAACATAAGTAATCTCAATATCACTTATGACTTACATACCTTGAGAGACGCGGCAAGACGAAGACGAGTGGTCGATGCTTATAATCAAACATTCATAAACACACATTATTCATGTTGAGCAGTCTACAGAAACGCAGACTGGCTTTGATACCATACTGTAACGCCCCACTTTTATTTGACGAAAGTCAAGGACTTTCAAAAAGTCAACGAAAGTTTTTCGAAATTCTTTTCGTAAATCGTTTGGCATTACTCGACATAAAATTAACAATTACGAACTTTCACATATCAATTACTCGCAAGTAATTTAAACATCATCAAACATCAAGAGTCAAATCGAAGCCACCCTCATAGGATTTTAAACAAAGTTCCGAAATCGATTATTATCAAATGGGCCATCTCCCCAAACAACTGTTCACATTTCTCAAATCATAGATAATCCAGAGTTCAAAACCCAAGATCATAATTACCCAGAGTTGAACATGATGGCAAAAATAATCATAATATAATAACAAAGCGAAGTTACACAATAAGGTCCGGTCAAATGACCGACCACCACTCGTCTCTCGCCGCCATGCAGTCGCCGGCTCAATCTGCATCCATGAAAAGCAGGTGGGGATAAGCACAGATGGAATCCGTTGTGCTCACCGCTATGCACATGAACAGTTATAACAAGTGAATACAAAAAGTAAATATGGCATGGTCACTAGTATGAACATAGACGATAAATTTTCCCATTTCCTATCCATAATCAATAATCAGCCTCATGTGCACACCTATCAGAATAGACTACATTTGGTCCACGTATCGTCTCCCCGCGAGAACTCTAACATTGCCAAAGTAGGAGGATCATCCTTCAACCCCGAGAGTTCTAGACGGAAAATCCACTGTCAACCCCGAGAGTATTAGACAGGTCTGCCAACCCCGAGGGTCTTAGACAGGAAATCCATCACAATAGGAGATTACCCACTCGTGGTACGTTCTATAACAACGGGGATACGTTCGACGGCCGGTACAGCTCACGCCGAAAGTTACACATACACATTTTATACTTTGATCATACCCAAGTAAGTAAACATATTCACAGTTCAAAGCATAGACAATTTTTGAATAATAAAACCACATAAATAATTTATCATTCATGGCATAGATAATTTTAAATAACCCACTGAAACCTAACTCAAAGCACTACAAAACTCAAGAAGAGCACTTGTCCAAGAAACAACTTCTTGGTCGACAAAAACATAGCACACTGAGGCTCGAAATTTGAGTTTTTCATGCCTTTAACAACTCAAAATGTTCGTACAAGAACATAGCCTAAAAACCACGTAATTTACACGTTAAGCAAGCCTCGATATCACTACTTTAAAACTTAAACATTTGATGTATCAAAAAAACACGTTGTCCAAGGTCCAACTTGGTCTTATTAAGCACGATTGAACAATAAATTCTTATGGTTTTCACTTGAATTATTACATATTCTTATTTGATGATATTGAGGAACAAATAAAATCAGCCCGGGCTCGAAGTAACACCGTTCTCGGGCACATGAACGGATCAAAACGGGGCTGAAACGACTACACGCACACTCCAACGGGACTCGACGGCTACGTTCGGCACTTTGGCGGAACTCGACGGACAACACAAAGGCCTTGCGGTTAACTCACGAACAGCAATGAGGTTCGCAACGGTGGTCGCAGGCTCGCCTCTGGCAGGTCGCGACGATGGGGATGATGATCACGCGAGAGCAGCAGCTTGTCGAGGTCTCGCGGGTGAGCAGCGATCGGAAATCGGAACAGGGACGCACAATGATGGTGGTGAGGAGCTCGCGATGGTAGGGGCAGCGATCAGAGATGACAAGGTACAGTTTGCTGGGGTCTTGCGATGGAGTAGGGACTGAAACTCGCCAGTTCTGGCCATGGTGCACAGTGGTGGAGCGCGGCGGCGGAGGAGAACGGCGGAGCGGCAGGTCTGACGATGGAGGCGCACGTTCAGGAAAGGATTCTCGCCGGAGGTGATGGGACTGATTGCTGCTCACGGCGGGAAGGCTATGACGATGGCTGGGATCACAAGGGGCTAGCGAGAGAGGGAGGTCGCGGAGGAGCACGGCGGTGGTGGGTGGCGCTGCGGGACTCGCGACGGCAGGAACAAGTCACGATGATGGTGGTGCACGGCAGCCAAGGAAGCGATCGGTTTGCAGTGAGAAGAAGGAGAGTTGATGGTGGTGTTCGATGATGGCGAGAGAAGAATTCTCTTTTCTGCTTTTCCGATGTCGCGGTATTTGACGAGAGAGGAGAGAAAATATGGCTGCTCTCTTCTAACGATTAGGGTCTGCGCGATTAATAGAGATGAGGAGAAATCTCTCCCTTTAACATGTAGGGTTTAATTAACATAAAAGAAGAATTAGGGCCTAATTATTGTGCCGAAATTGCAAGCTATATGGGTCGGGTCTCGGGCTCGAAACAGTTCGCGAGAAAATAGAATTCGAGTTTAATCCGGTTTAACATAATAAACTAAATTTTCGAACGACTTAATAAAATTAAATCGAACGAAATTATTTAACATTATATTATTCGCAAATAATATAATGCTATGACTAAAATACTAAATCGAGCAATAACAATAAATAACCGAAATATTTATATATATATATATATATATATCTAATACACAATATAATATTTATAAATAAATAAACATTTAAAACACATATTAACAATTAGGCAAATTAGACATTTAATATAAATATTAATACTAATAATAATAATAATCAATTGGACAATTAATTGCAATTAGACATTTAGCATTTACAATAATAATAATAATAATAATAATAATAATAATAATAATAATAATAATAATAATAATAATAATAATAATAATAATAATAAAAAGATTTAGCCTCACATCTTATATGATCAAAACAGAGATACAATCCATACATATCACATAAATGACTCTACATTTTCATTTAGTATAAAAAGATTACACACGAATAAATGTTTCCTCTTAAACCATGGAAACTATAGTGTATTATTCTGAAGACATGCAAGAAGGCAAAAAAATAATGGTAACTGATAGGCCACTGATCATACGTATAAAGTTAGACGAATGACTTCACATTTTGGAGGTGAAAAGAAACTGCTTCACCAACAGTCAAGAACAGACATTCAGCCCTTTCATACTCTTTTGCATTGTCTGCACACTGTAATTTTTCGATCACCTCACCAAGTGGATTCACCAGCACAAGCTGTCCATGTTTCAAACGTTAATTAAATAAACAATTAGCCGAAACAGAAGTAATCCTTGTATTATATCACGAAATCGAAACAAAAAATTAATAAGTCGGGATTATTTGCTTTAACTTGAAGTTTCATGGGCCAAGAGAGTGTTGAAATTTCATGTTGTCATGTAATGTGAGTGTGGCTTACCTCCAGATGCTTCTTTTCCATTGTCATCCTCAAATCTTACGTATTTTAAAATCAAACTAAAAAAAGACAAAGGGAACATTAACATGTATACCGCGATGGCTAGGCCTTCCTGTACAGAGATAAAGAGAACCCCGAAAAAGGCACAGAGCATGACAAGAAAATCAAATTTGTCTACTTTCCAAATTTGGCAGGCGGTTGGGACGTCTGTAAGGCCGACGACAGCTGTCACGATGATGGCCCCTAATACCACGTTTGGCGTGTACTGAAAAAGAGGCATCAGAAAGAGGAGGGTCACTATCACAGTCACTGCCATTATTATGTTGGAGAGTGCTGTTTTGCAGCCTGCATTGTGGTTCACGGCCGACCGTGAAAACGCACCTGCATTTAATCATTCCTTTTACTTCAAATTACCTATCGTAGACTCATATATAATCCTTTTTTTAATGTGTTAGAAATATGTACCAGTTGTTACGTAGCAAGAGGTGGTTGATCCGACTATGTTCATTAGCCCGTTGGCAATCATCTCCTTGTTTCCATCCACTTGGTAGTTCTTTAGTGCCGCAAAAGTCCTTCCTACTGCAATTCCTTCCTGTTTTCCACAATCTATTTTTCGTAAAAATGCGAACTTTATAGATATTCGAAAAGATTTTTCGCAACATAACCAAAAAACACTTATGAAATAACCAAAAGTTAGTAGTATTTGCACTAAAACTTCATCAATAAGCAAAAACTACAATTATGTTCGGTTAAACAAAACGTAGTGAAATTGCAGCTATTACTTACCGTGAGTGAAATGATGCCGGTGACAAGCCCGGTTCTGATTACGAGTCCCAAATAGTTACCATGAAAATGCAGCATGTTCCATGAAGGAGGATTCAACCCTTCTTGTAATTCCCAATCTAAGTATATATAATTTGACATGTGAACATCACATTTATCATAACCACAAGAAAGAGTTCAAAGGAAATTCTAACACGATTAAAAGCGCACGCACGAGAAAAAGACTTACTACACTAATTCCATGGTTTTGAGCTCTGAATGCGAAAACGAGCAATGTTGAGATGATGACAGAGAGTAGAGGGGCTCCGGCCGACACCCAGAATAGCTTTGGCTTCCTCATGCTCTGCATAATCACATCCATCACAAACAGTTTCAGTCTTGCTAAATTTCATGTGTATACCATTTTTTTTTTTTTAATTTTATTATTTTATACTGTTCTGATTTATATGGCTATCAACTATGTATTTTGGTTAATTAAGAAGCAAACAAGAGTAGTAATTTAGTTGCATCATGGAAAAGGATTGATACTGAGCAAGAATTGTTTATATTGTTATCAGTTCAATATTCAAACTGTGGCAACTTTTATTTTCAATAGTTCTTTTAATAAAAGAATCGTTGGCAATAATCAAATCATACATTTAATTTTGTGGAGTATTATCAATTTTGTAACATACATGGAATTAATGAAACGAAAGCCGGCCTGATATTAGTTGTAATTTGCACATTTGTGCCCTTTTATAATATACTAGTAAAGTGCACGTGTGATGCATGTGGTGTCGAATGATTTCGTGGAGTATGTTTGTAAAATAAATTAATTTATTTATTAAACATATCATTGTATAATTTAAGTAAAATATAGAAAAAAAAATTATTTAGAATTAACATAATGATGTCCTCATATAAAAATATTGAAATAACGTTTTACAAACCCCAACAAAAATATATATAAAAAAACAAATTCCTAATAAAAAAACACAAAGATTTTCTTTCATTTCAGTTTTAACGTTCTCATAAGAACATTCATAGTCGTTGGAGTCCAATACATCAATACTATTGCAAAATTCCTCTTAATTAATTTGGAAAAACGCCAATTTTATTCAAACACTTAAGAAACATTCTGAACCAACATATAGTCAAACTTCATGATCGTATGATCTTTATAACAAGGTACTTCTACTAACAAAGGATAAATATCTCTATGAACTAACTAACGGTGTCACTAAAATTGCTGATATTTTTTATCACTGTATAAACTACTACATTCCTCTATCTCGAGATATATTGGTATCTACCCCATTGATGCATCGCCCCACGAGGTGGGAATGAATTTTATCTCCAAATAAAAAATGACTTTCCAAAATTTTGGTTACATGTAATTCTCCCGAGGTGCTAAATTATTTTTTAAAATCATCATACATTACCTGAAAGTACCTCTTAAGTAATTGCACATATGTTCAAGCACAATACACCAATGAGATTATAAATATTTCTATAACAAGTGACAACTTAATTCAAACATTCAAAACTGTTTTGATACTCCTACATTTATTTTCATTGTTATTTATCTAGAATATAGACAAACAATATAATCTATTTTTTGCAATGATAAAACAAAACAATGAGAAAATATTGAGAAGCATGTCATTTGTTAAAATATTTGACAGCAGAAGAATTAGAATTTCATTATATGACGATACTTGTAGTCATTTGTAAAGTTTATTATTATGGAGTCATGATTAGAATATACATCATGTATACAAATTTAAAATTAAAAATAAATAATATATGATAATTATTTATGAGAACTAATTTCTTACAGAGTCCATATATTTAAACGCTAGCAACAAAAAAAGTAGTAATTTTAAAAGACTTTTTGTTTGTAAATATTGATATTCATACTTTTCTAAAAAAATTAGCATGTTTTCTTTTCTCATTGCATTACTATTATATTATTTGTTTCTTATTCTATAGATAAATAATATTTTATTTCCTAATTAACTAAAGCACATTTATACGTATTATGTTATTTTTTGTATGTGTTTTATATAATGATGGTATCAAATTATCTTATTTATTAGGCTGCAATTAATATAATCACATAAGATTAAATGTAATTTAATATATTTGATAAAATTGTACTTTTTATACGAATTATTAGATTGAAAAGTTTTAGAATTTTTTTCAATGTTTGATAAAATATTAATTAACTAAGTCATTTTCATAATCACTGAATACATATATGGTACCACCATTATAGGGTTCATTTTGTAGCAGCAATTGACTTCACCGATTTTGCTATGAAGCCAACAGTTGGCTCCGTAGTGAAGCCAACCTTCTATATACAACAAATAAACCTATCATATTAAGCAAATTACATTCGTGTATATAAGTAATCAGAGAATATGGTAGGTTTACTTGTTGTATATAGAAGGTTGGCTCCACTACGGAGCCAACTGTTGGCTTCAAATCAAAACCGTTGACTTCACATAGCTAATGTTATTTCATTTCATTTCTCTGGCCTAGCCTTCCTTTTATCTATGACTTCACATTGCTTTGCTTCGTTTGTACCCTAAAGTGCATTTTCCATAATTTCAGCATTACGACAAACTCGTGTCAAACATATATCGGATTTGGGCGCTCTAGCCAAAACATGGGAACAGTTAGAAGTTTACACCCATTTTTGTACCTTTTTTTTAATTGTTTCAAATTTATGTATGGAAAACATACTACAAGTTTATCTTATATTATTTTATACTTAATAAAATTGATTTAACTTGAATATAAACTTTATTATATATACTTTAAGACTAATTTATTATTTTAAATTAGTATTGATATATATATATATATGTATATTATTTTATATCAATATAAATAATTATATTATTTTTATTTTATTGCAATATATGGGTCAACTCAAACATCATTGAAAAAAATGATGTGATATATTACATATAAAAAGGTAACAAATAAAAAATATGAAGTATTTGAAAATTAAAAAATTTAATGATAGAAAGTAATAAAAATCTTAACTAAAAAATTTTAAGATAAACATACCCACATTTAAAGAAATATACATATAAATATATATATATATATATATATATATATATATATATATATTATGTACTTAAAAGTTCTAGTTAAAATATATGTGAATCTTAAGTATGTTTTATATATATCATTAGCAAGCTTCAATTGATATTGTACATTAAGTAATTTTATCAGCATTTTTACTTTTGGATTTAATGAAAGTTATAAGTTTTGTCATCTTTCTTACCCCTTATTTAGTTATTACAATACTAATAAAATAATTAAGGAGCTTTCAAAGTATCTTGTTTGCTTTGAAAAAAATTAATTCTTATCATAAATTAAACGCCAATTACATTGAATGTGTTATATTTTCTATCGTATCAAAAATTTTCATAATAATAGTTGCACACAATATTATATATAATGCAATTTGTTTTTATAGATTTGGAGTCTTAGTTTTACGTCAAGAAATGAGAAAATTCCAACAAAAATTACAACAAATATTACGATTTTCTTATGTTGATTTTAGAAAAATCTTGACTTTTGGTTTCTTAAATATATTTTACCTTATTGTGATTGCATAGATTTATTAAAATGTATTACAAATGAGAAAGGTGATAGATTATGTAAAGTATAATTTATAAATTGAAATGACATGTTATTTTGATGGTATATTTTTTTTATTAACTAAATAATGCTCCCAATATGAAATTATTTTAGATCTATCACTGCAATTATCTTTCCAATGGAACTTCTATTGAATTTTTGCATAATACCAATGACAATTTTTTCAACGATTGAAATATGGTCCAAAAAAGAAATTTCAATAGAAATTCAGGTAATTGAAATCTTTACATCCACTAAAGTTCATGTAATTTAATTTGAACTCTATTGGAATAGCCAATGAAAGCAACATATTCGTTGAATTTTTCAGTAGAATACCTTACCGTTGAATTATTCATTGCAGTATAGCAAAATTTTTGTAGTCCTCTCAACCATTATTTTTTTATGTAGTATTTATTGAGTAATTGTGTTTACAATTTTTGTATTAAAAATATATTAAACACGTGAACTTTTTTGTTCCTATAATATTTTTTTCCAGAAATCACTCATTATTTTATCTCAAGATTACTTATTAATTTACCAATTGAGTTACATTTCTTACATATTAAATATTATATAATTAAAATATTTCTTGTTTTATTTGTTCAATATCATACTTATATATTATATATTAAAAAAATATTATAGTAAATAAAAAAGTTATTTAAAATTAGAATAATAAAGGTTCTTTTTTTTTCTAATCTACATGTATAAATGTACAAATAACTATTGTCTATCACCTCAAATTTACACATAAAATTAATAAGAACAAAAACTAACAAGCGTTTAACAATTCAGTTCGATTACATCAATAAGTATATTTTTAGAAGGTTTATATTTAGTTATATTAATTATATTATTTTTGTTTATTAGTTTGTTTTATATTTATTAGTACATGTCACAACTTAGTTATTATTCATATTATTCTTTATATTTAATATTTTTTAAAACTTTATCTTGTTCTTTCACATGTTCTTAACTGTAAATTTGTCAAAAAAAGACATAATATAAAGAATATAATTTTTTCGATCATCTGCCTCATTATATATCAAATATTTGTATATCCTATATTATATTATGTTTAAATACAATTTTTTATTTATATTTTAATTAAATATTTACAATTAATAAATTCATTAGTAATATTGTAGAGTCAACTTTTGTTCATAATTATTTTAAAAATATATTATTTTCATCGATTTGCTTATGTTGAATTGAGAAAAGTTATGTTTTTTAATTACATATAGGGAGGATATAAGATTTCTTATATTTTTATGTAGTATTTATTGAGTAATTGTGTTTACAATTTTTCTATTAAAAATATTTTAAAAACGTGAACTTTTTAGTTTCTATAATTTTTTTTTCAGAAATCACTCATTATTTTATCCCAAGATTACCTATTAATTTACCAATTGAGTTACATTTCTTACATATTAAATATTATATAATTAAAATATTTCTTGTTTTATCTGTTCAATATGATACTTATGTATTATATTAAGAAAACTAAAATAGTAAATAAAAAAGTTATTTAAAATTAGAATAATAAAGATTTGTTTTTTCTAATCTACATGTATAAATGTACAAATACCTATTGTCTATCACCTCAAATTTACACATAAAATTAATAAGAACAAAAAACTAACAAGCGTTTAACAACTCAGTTCGATTGATAAGTATATTTTTAGAAGGTTTATATTTAGTTTTATTAATTATATTATTTTTGTTTATTAGTTTGTTTTATATTTATTAGTATGTGTCACAACTTAGTTATTATTCATATTATTTCTTATATTTAATATTTTTTTAAAACTTTATCTTGTTCTTTCATATTCTTAACTGTAGATTTATCAAAAAAGACAAAATATAAAGTATAAAATTTTTTCGATCATCTGCCTCATTATATATCAAATATTTGTATATCCTATATTATATTATATTTAATTACAATTTTTTAATTAAATGTTTACAATTCATAAATTCATTAATAATATTGTCGATTCAACTTTTGTTCATAAAATTTTTAAAAATATATTATTTTCATTGATTTGCTTATGTTGAATTGAGAAAAGTTATGTTTTTTTTAATTATATATAGGGAGAATATAAGAATTCTTATATTTTTTATATAGTAATTATTGAATAATTGTGTTAAAAATTTTTCTATTAAAAATATATTAAACACGTGAACTTTTTAGTTCCTATATTTTTTTTTTTTTCAGAAATCACTCATTATTTTATCCCAAGATTACCTATTAATTTATCAATTGAGTTACATTTTTTACATATTAAATATTATATAATTAAAATATTTCTTGTTTTATATGTTCAATACGATACTTATATATTATATTAACAAAAACTAATATAGTAAATAAAAAAGTTATTTAAAATTAGAATAATAAAGATATTTTTTCTAATCTACATGTATAAATGTACAAATAACTATTGTCTATCACCTCAAATTTACACATAAAATTAATAAGAACAAAAAATTAATAAGCGTTTAACAACTCAGTTTGATTACATCGATAAGTATATTTTCATAAGGTTTATATTTAGTTATATTAATTATATTATTTTTGTCTATTAGTTTGTTTTTTATTTATTAGTACGTGTCACAAATTAGTTATTATTCATATTATTTCGTATATTTAATATTTTTTAAAACTTTATCTTGTTCTTTCACATGTTCTTAACTGTAGATTTGTCAAAAAAGACATAATATAAAGTATAGAATTTTTCGATCATCTGCCTCATTATATATCAAATATTTGTATATTCAATATTATATTATATATAATTATAATTTTGTAATTAATATTTTAATTATATATTTACAATACATAAATTCATTAATAATATTGTCGAGTCAACTTTTGTTCATAAAATTTTTAAAAATATATTATTTTCATTGATTTGCTTATGTTGAATTGAGAAAAATTATGTTTTTTTTTTTAATTATATATAGGAAGGATATAAGATATGATGACATTAGTATATTACCAATTTGCCATTAAAAACATGTGAAAGTAAGAGTTTTTTAGGTAGCTCATTTTTTAATTAAAAATACAAATTAAATATGATGTGTATTACTGTATAACTAATTTGCCATTAAATTTATGTCAAAGTAAAGGTTTTTTAGATATTATGAATTTTTATAAAAACACTCATCCTTTTAAAATAGTATAGATATAGATATAGATAGATAGATATAGAATAGATAGATAGATATAGATATAGATTTATATGATTCTGCCAAAAAAAAAAAAAANNNNAAAAAAAAAAAAAAAGCCGGCTTGACATAACTAACCCAGCCTTTGTGTTGTTTTTTTCACGCAACTTGTCTAAAAAGCTAGAGGTTCATATTTTATTGACCTTATGTTTGTCGGATATGTTATATTTTTTTATAATTTTTAATTCTATCGCCATTAAAAGAGATTTTTTTTCAAGAAAACAAATTTTCTTTTTCTTTTTTTTTTTGGGGTAAAAAAAAACAAATTTTCTTACCAAAAAGTATTAAACTAGTATGAGTGTCGTATAGTATTAAACTAGTGCAAAGTAAGAAATATTAATTTATATTTATAAATTAAAAACTCTTATTAAATAATATTTATAAATTAAATTATGGAATCAATATGTAATAAAATTTACTTATATTAATTTATTGAAAATGTTATAAAGTTTAAATTATGTAAAATCACATAAAAATGTCTATTTAAAATTTATACACGACCCGTACGGTGTACATAAGTGATAATAAATTACATTATATTTGTTTCAACATAGGTGTCATTTTAAGATTTTTATTCAAAAATTATATTTTCGACTATAATGTGATTCCATAAAATAGTTATTTTGGTAAAGTATTATCATATATTCAACGACCTATGTGAATAATAAGAATAAATATAAAATTTACTATTGTTTCATTAGTTAAAATAAATTTATTTTTGTATAAATTCAAATAAAAAAAATTAGTTGAATAATTTATTAAACTATAAATAATTGAATATTTCGTTTACGTCCATGTTAGTATTGACCCTAAGTTATTAAGTAATTTATTAAACCACAAATAATTGACTATTTCGTTTACTTCCAAGTTAATATTGAACCGTATGTTATGAATAATTATTTTTTTATTTTTAATTTTAAATAAAAATATTTTTATTTTATTCATTATATTATATACTTAATTTAAACCATGCAACTAATAAAGGTATAGCCACAAGTTTTGTCAATATATTATACTCTAAATTTAAATTATGCAACTAATAAAGGTAATAGCCGTAATATTTGGCCAAAATCATTTTATACATTAATAACATTAACTTAGGCGGGATTTTCAAATTTTGGCCAAAAACTTACCCGATTTAGTAAATCTGAATTTTTAGGGAGGAATTTTTTTTTTTTTTTTTACTGATTTTTAGTTACTATTGCGCAAGTAAATATCATTGTATATTTATATATTAATAGATATGAATTATCTCCTATCTACATAGTTTTTAGGAAATGACAAGTCATTATCTCACAATGATCCAATGTTCACTGCAAAAATTTAATTTTGGTCCGCTAACTTGTCCATTATTCACTTTTGGTACACTATCTTTCCCATCATAAAAAATGGTCCATTATGTTACGTTTTTCATAAGTTTTAGTGCACTACTTCCGTGGGCGGGATTATGAGATGACGTGGACAGGGATTGGAACTATGTGGAGGGATATGATATTGACGTGGTAGGATAAAAACCTGATTTGTCATCTCGTAATCCCGACCCATGAGATTAGTGTACTAAAACTGATGAAACGTGTAACTTAATGGATCATCTTTGATAAGAGGAAATATAGTGTACCAAAAGTGAACAATAGACAAGTTAGGGGACCAAAATCAGATTTTTGCCCAATGTTCATTCACTATATACCCAATATATTATCAACAATAAATTATTATTTGCTATCTTTATTTCATAACAATTTAAGTTCTTACCCAAATAACAAAAAAAAAGTAGCAGCTATTATTTTAAGGGCAATGCTACATATACAATTGTAGTTTACAATATTAGTTGACAACATTAGTTAAAAGTATCATTAAGTTAAATTTTAACCATACATTTATTTGTATCTCAACCATTCACATTATGCCACATCATGTTGTCATTAAATGTTGTACAAGAAAATTGTACAAGTAGATTTTTCCTTATTTTAAGGATTCGAGTTACATGTAAAATACTAAAATCGTGCTATAAGCAAATTTATATTTTAATTTATAAACATTTAATTAAAAAATAAATTTATACACATGTTTTCTCAAAAGAAGAAAAAAATGTTCGAACTATTACTTATAATTACCATTTTACTACTTATTTTTGTACGCTTTGAAAATTTTCACGATATTGTATCTTACTGCTTAATTTAAATTTTATCACTATGTTCTATGTGTTAGGTCATTGTCTCATGTGTTTTCTATTAGCCGTTCTAATTGGCTTAAATAATTTGGTGTGAAGTAGAATAACGAAATTGTTAACAATTATCTTTCAAAATCATAATAACCGGCTACAACTCATAGTTACATATGAAGTAGAATAGTAAAGTTGTAATATACAAGTTAAACGGGCTAGCCCTAGCGGGCTTCGGGCTAGCCCTATCAGACTTCGGTCTAAACGGTCCGGGCCTAAAAAATCCCTGATTTAAATGGGCTATTAAAAAAAGGCCCTAACCCTGTTTTTCTTCGGGCTAAACGGGCCAGCCCATCGATCCAAGAACCGTTTAACATCTCCATGTGTGACGTTCATTAGGAGTGGGCCCCCTCTATCCGTTCATTCTAATGAACGGTAATTTGGACCGTTTTTTATTTTTTTATTTTTTGTTTTGTTTTTTCTTTTATTTTTTGTTTTAAAATCATTATTTATAATACTACACGCACAATATGCTTTTTTTTTTTGTTTTAAAATAATTATTTATTCACTTTTTTTTCTTTTTTTTTATATTTAATTTTTTTTATCTATATATCATTTTCCTAATAACTAAAATATAATAATTTTTGTAATTGTACTATTGCATAATATTAATATAAGTTATTGGTTTCTAGTGTTCTTTCAATTTCATGTGTTTAAAATTTATTATTATAATTTAAAAATATTATTTTTTATTTTTATTGAGAATAAAATATAAAAATTTATATTGAATGAGTGAATAATGGGTATCATATATGTATTTAAATGAATTTGTATGAATGTAGTTGTGTGTTTAAATGAAG
>CACSLK010024742.1:12637576-12648059 GCA_902706635.1 Striga hermonthica
ATCGCGAAAAAGGTTAAGCTTCTCAAAGAAGATGAAGACACATTTATATATGATAATTGAACCAATCGGGGCGAGATGCGTGGCACCGTTTGAAATTCAAAAATTTAATGAAAAACAATTGTTCAAATCGAACGGTCATGACTGAAGCCATCCGACGGTTTATACACACCGCGTGGATCCCACGCGCTCTGTAACCGCCCCTTCCACTGAAACGACGCGACATACCACGTGGACAAATCAGATCACGCCACATGTAAAGGTTTTAAAATGGCACGACTTTTTAGGGCCGACAAGAATTACAAAGATCGCATCGCATTAATGGAGGCGTCGCTTCAGCTCGCGCCATCAATATACCAGTTCACAGGTTAAGTTCGACAAAGGTAATCGGGAAAGCCGAGGTGAAATTTGACAAACTCGGGGTTGCAACGTCATTATAGCGACCTCAGACGAGATGCTGATAGGCCTCTCATCCAAGCTCGGGGGCCTGTATGTTGATATCCGAGTTAGCCAGGAGTGGACCGGGAAGACATCGCGTATCAAAACCCGGGCTTAGGACCCAGTCTGAAGTAGAAGTGTCGAGCTGAACTGGGAAACAAAGTGATCAGGATCTCTATGGGAGCATTTTCTGAGGCCGGCACCCCCGCTCGTGTGTGAACGAGCCGGGGTGGATAAGTGCCAGGCTGAAAGGAGGATCCGGGATGTCATATAAGCACATTCAAGAAAAGTGCCGACCTGAAGGTCGGCAGCGGCCACCCCGAAGGCCAGGATTGGGCTCGGTAAACATTAAAATATTCCCACTTGGAAGGTCATCATTGGACGATGGGACGAGTTATCATAGCATGGCACCCTACAGGCAAGCCTAGTCAAGATAGACTGTCAGCATTAAATGCCTGACAAGTAATGATTGAAGAAACCTCAAATTGCATTAAATGTGTCAGGGAGACGCCGAACTGCTCCGCAAGATTACTGTACGACAAGACCGATGAACAGTAGCTGAACAGTACCTCATTTAAGGATACTATAAATAGCAACTCATTTCATTTATTTTGGGTTGTTGAATCTCAACTAACTGCCTCCTCTCTACTTTCTCTCTCTAAAAACTGTAAGGATTATCTTGTAAGGATTGTAAGTATATCGCAAGTGCCGACCTCGTACGAGAGGCCGGCCTCGTGATCATTCTATAAAATCATAATTAAACCGTATCTTTCCTATATTCCCAATCTTGCACTTTCAATATTTACCATTTTAACCGTTGACCGAAAACGCTCGTCAACATACCACAAATCATTTCTAATTCAATTTTACTTTAATATGGAACAAACATTTCGTACCATAACCATAAGCCATCAAACATTTATGTATATACTATAAAATCAAATATCCATAATGATGGTATTATATGTGAAGAATCAAACATCTTTAATTGAATTCAATAAGTGTCAAATCAATAATTGAGCAACTTTATTCAGTATCGGTCAGTCCAACAAAGCCCCATTCGTTATTCCCAATTTCCTTTATATGCCTTGCAAAGGCTATAGGGAATAACTCTTTAATGGATACACTTTCATGCAGGTAGTACTAGAATGCTCAAATGACACTTTAGTTCTTCACTTCTACTTTTACGACTAAGTATTTAAATTTTATGTGATTCACACCCTTTGAATACTTGTCATTCCTTGAAATAATATTGCTACAAAACTACAATAATCCTTAGCGGCCTGGACAAGATGTCTACATTTCCAAGTCCTAAGATAAAGCATCGTAGCCCTAAATTTTGACTTATGGCCTCAAAGCATACCACAAACACAAACTTAATCGTGGAAGTCACGATGATGGACTTTGTTCCACTTTTCTATAATTTTGCTCCTTTAGACATTATGAGCAAAAGTCTGAATCTGAGTATCCAATTATAACCAATAATTTGGATCTTCTTTAAGTTAGCATGTGTTCTTTAATGCCTTGTAAATACTTTAAAAATTTTTTTGCAGCATTTAAATAATCATTTAGGGATCACTTTTATGTATTTGTTTAATGTACCAACAACAAATATGTTATCAAACTTAGTACAGGTTCGTTTCCTTTAAGACTCCTCATAATTTATATCTAAGGAATTTTCTCCATCACTTTTCATTCCATTTCACCTTTCGGAAACTTATTATAAACTAAATGTGTCCCTTTTATGAATTGGAATTATACGGAACAACCATTCATTCTAATTATCTCCAAAACTCTCAAATTATAACTTTTATGAGATAATATTTTAGTCCTTGTGATCTATGATGGAATATTATTATTCCATTTACCAAGGACGTTTCATCCATATCCTTTATTTTTTATAATTTTCAGAGAGATAATACTTTACTTCGTGCAACATGTCCACATTCTTAGCAACTATAAATGTGTCATCGACATACAAAACTAAACTAACAAATCTACTCCCACTGACCTTAATATAGATGCATCGATTTACGGTATTCTCTACAAAACCATAAGCAGTGATGATATCAATAAACTTAAGATATCATTGACAAGAGGTTTGTTTTAGTCCATATATCGATCTATTCAACTTACACACTCACGTTTCATTTCTTGTGATCTAAAAAATCTTAATTAGTGCATGTAGATCTCCTTTTATGTTTATCATTTAGATGGTGATCTTTATTTCCATTTGGTAAAGCTCAAAATCATACAGAACCACCATTACCATTACAATTCTCAAGGAATCTTTCTTGAAACGAGAGAGAATGTTCCTTGTAGTCAATGCTTTCCTTTTTGGATGTAACCTTTAGCAATAAATCTAACTTTATATCTTTCGATATTAGAGTCGTGTTGGGCTTAGACCCTTTAGGTAACTCTACTCATTTCCTGACTTTATTGTCATTCCTTTACTTTAATTATTGTTTCATGGCGTTGATAAACTTTTTCTAGAATTTTGACTTTTCATGGCTTGTCATTCATCAACCAAAGGTTGTTCTATAATTTCTTAATTGTTCGTAACCGATTCATTATCAAGTGAGTTTGGATCATTTTGTTATTCATCTAAGTTACATGACGATAATGTAACTAGAATAATAACAACAATTAATAGACTCTCGGGTTTAGACTGTTCAACCCGAGTTTCTTTGACATCCAAACTTTGCGGTTCTAAACTCCCACTGATTTGATCATTTTCGATGAATCGAGCACTGTCGGAATCAACTATTCTCGTACTATGGTTAGGGCTATAATACTTATATCCTTTATAACTTTTCGGGTAGCCAATGCATAACCACTGGTTGTCCTAGGATTAAGTTTCTTTTTGTGTGGATTATGTACTTTTACTTCTGCTTGACACCCCCACATATGAAGATGCCTCAAACTATGTTTCTTACCCTTCCATAGTTCATAAAGTATTTTAGGAAATACTTTACTAGGAACTTTGTTTACCCAATATGCAATAATCTTTAACACATGCATCCACATATAAAACATTAAAGTTTAATTACTCAACATACTCCTAACCATATCCTTTAAGTACGATTTATCCTATCAGCAACACCATTATGTTGAGGAGTCTCAATTATTCTGTATTGCACACAAATATTTTAAATTTCAAGAAATTTTGCAAATGGACTAGGACATTATCCTCTTTCATTGAACTTACAATAATATTCACCAATGTAGGGAGATCTCACAACTTTACTTATTTATCTAACTACCTTTTCATATCATCATTGTATATCTTTAGATCGTCCAATGATTGAGTCATTTCATGTAGTAGACAAATATAACCATAACGTGAGAAATCATTTATAATGGTGATTAAATACTTTACATCACCCCATGAAGGGACGTCGAATAGACCACAAGAAATAATTAGTGTAAATAAGTTATAAGATTTAGTGCTTTTCTTGCCAAATCTCTTTAATGTATGTCTAGTTTGTTTTTCTATAATTCATTCCACAAATACATTTGGATCACTAAAATCCAAATGAGAAATGGTTTCATGGTTCACCATTCTCAGTAACTTTTTATCAGATAAGTGACCTAATCTTAAATGCCATAAGAGAGTATAGTATTCATTATGTGCACTACGTTTAACCCAAAATAAATATGATATACATAAGTAGTTGCACAAAATCAAGCCACCTATTATTGGGAACTTTTAATAAATTTGATTCACAACATACGAAAATTTATGCATGTTTTCTTTTCAAATCAAGATTTTATTTCGGACAATCTTTCATGAGGTGGCCTAACTTTATACAAGAATAACACCTCATTTCTTTAATGATTAGACCTGCAAAAACTTGAAGTAAGCCAATATCCTTTTATTTGCCTTTGTTTCCCATCTATTAAGCCATCTATTATTGGGAACTTTTAATAAATTTGAGATACATAAGTAGTTGCACAAAATCAAGCCATCTATTATTGGGAACTTTTAATAAATTTGATTCACAACATACGAAAATTTATGCATGTTTTCTTTTCGAATCAAGATTTTATTTCGGACAATCTTTTATGAGGCGACCTAACTTTATACAGGAATAACACCTTATTTCTTTAATGATTAGACCTGCAAAAACTTGAAGTAAGCCAATATCATTTTATTTGCCTTTGTTTCCCATTTTATCTCACTATTATTGACTCTCACATGAGATATAAAGTGAATCGACTCTTATTTCATCTCTTTTGTTCTCACCTCTTCCTACACCAGCATAACCTTAATTTCTTTATAGTCTCCTTTATCTTTAATGGTGTTATAGTTCACCTAGGATTGACCAAACTTGACAGGTAGGGAGTTCATGATGAATAAAATCATAAATGAGTCTATCACATTCATTCTCATGTTTGTAAGTTAAGATTATATGTTGAACATGTTAGACACGATACCATGGATGGAACATAATTAGTTGAACTTTTATAGTGGTGAGCTCGCTCATGAAACTTTCCACAATAGACTTTTTCCGTAACCTTAAATGGAGATAGTTCCTTGATTTTTAATTTAAGAATTCTTTTACATTATCAGCCTTAATTGTATCCGCGCCATGATTAATTTCATAAAATCCAAACACAACCTATTTGATCGCTCACATACCCTACGAAGAGTTACCTCTAGTTCGGAGCTCTCATCAGTAATGGTTGTGGGCGTTTCATCAGTAATTAGAGTATATCCAAATCAGTGCACCTAATTGAAAATGGATATGCTCAGACCATTCATTGAAGTTCAGCCCATTGAATTTTTCAATAATAGTACTTGACGGAAAAACCAATTTAAGCACTGCAAACTTTAATACATGCTATTTAATTAAGCTTTGAGAGAAAATTAATGGTTTCGAAAATCTTTTAAATATACATGTAAATATATCTTTGGGCAATACTTACATATATAAAATATTTGATTGATGCGTAAGAGGAAAGATCTTTAATAGAAATTATAGGTATTGTGATTAATTAGCGGTTATCTTTGGACAAACACACTAATTAACCTAACTTTAATTATAGTTTCTCTTTTATATATTAATCCTTGATAGATATTATGCATACTTGAGTCAACTAGCGGCTATCTTTGGACAAACACGCTAATTAATTAACATCACTTTAAGTATAACTTCTCTTTTAAATATTAATCCTTAATAGAAATTATATAAATTTTGATCAATTAGAGGTTATCTTTGGACAAACACCTAATTGACCTAACTTTAATTATAATTTCTCTTTTACTTGACACAAACTATAAACTCATGGCCTACCTTTGGGTGTCCTCCTAGTTTATAATTCATGACATCAATTATTAAAATATATAAATTGAGAGACATTAATAAGACATCATTTTATATTTGAATAATCGATACTCTCACCTAATTAATTATCTAATACATAAATTAAACTAGGCCACTTTGGTGACAAACTAGTTTCATTGCATAGATAATATAATTAGAAAATAATTTTATTCTATGGGTATGTTATGAGATTATTCATATTTAATTAATCTCTATTATCAATATAATTAACTGTAATATAGTTCATATTATATAAAACAAATAAAAATAGAACTAAAAAGCTGCTGTAAGATCTGGACTCGTGTCAAGAGCAGGCCGTACATATATAATACACTCATGCCACCATTGATAAAAATTAAAGACCTTAGTATAAATTCCAGTAATACCAAACAATTAATGATCCGACTTTTCAGATTATATAAAAATCGAGTAGCAAAAAAAGTCATATCTTGTAAACAATTCCAATCCATTATGTTGAAACCATCATGGCAGAAGAACATACAGAGAAACACATAATTTCCAACAAAGCAATTTGCAATATGAATTGTCCAGCAATTATTTTATAAAACAGTGCGGCAATTAATAACAGGCACTAATTTGCAATCTTAAATCATATCACACGAATGATTGACAACTTAATCATATGCATAGACACATGTTCTGATACTACATGTAAAAAATTTAAAGGATATTCATAACTATTAGGCGGAATTGAATAAACCCTAAGCATGTAATTCTATTAGTTCATAGAATATGGATCTTTGCATTAATTAAATTACACATAAAACTTACAAGAATCCAGCTTATAGTCCTTCTCTGTTTATCTATGATGTTGATCTACGATCATCTTTCTCCAATGATGAATCCTCTTCCTTCAATCTCCATAATGAATTTGTCTTTGCCTATGAATTGTTTCTCTCTCCCAAGTCTCGTCTCTTTCCATAAAGCCCTTGATGTTAGAACTTTATTTTATATGAGATGGGAGAGAGGGACATGTAGTATATATATATATATATGAGGCGACCTACAATCCTAATCCTACTAACATTCCCCATTCTAACCTAACTTACTGTCCAAGTCAAACATCACAAACTGGACTCTTTAATGTTAGAACATTAATAATCCATTAAATACATATTCACATTAATTAAGTTTAACTATTAATTCAATTAGGTCCAACTAATTATATGGTCCACAATAATAGAATAATATAAAATATTATTATAAGAAAATGTCCAGATGAAGTCCAAGTGAGGTTCTATCCCAAGCCCATATGAAGCCCAAGTGAGGTTCATCCCAAAACAAAATTAAAAGTCCAGATTAAGTCCAAGTGAGGTTCTAGTTCATCCCAAAACCAATTGGTGGATGAAGGAGTAGTCCACTAGACTTGTAAATTAAGTTAATTTTCCCTATATAAAGAATGTGAGACAACTCACAAGTAAATATTGTAATACGCTCGGTCCCAATAGAACTAGTTCTGATATCATGTAAGAAACGGAGAGAAAAACGGGTGCGGTCCCACGAGCGCACCAATACAGGAAAAGCCAAAATGAAGCCCAAGTGAGGTTTCATCCCAAAACTAATGGAAGGAGGAGTAGTCCACTAGATCTATAAACTAAGTCTATTTTTTCTATATAAACAATGTGGGACAACTCACAAGTTAATATTTTAATAACAACCATTCTGTTTAGAAGTTACATTCTTAATGAACTAGATTATTGTTTTTCATACTGTTTATTTCAACTAAAACAACTAAAGAATTATGAAATTCTTTGATAGTGAAGTAGTAGATGAACACGTCGAGAAAAGGAATTTCGCATCGAAAAGTTCCTTAAATACTTGGTAGTTGACAATAGATCGCTGGTTAACATAGTGCAAAGAAAGTCAAATCTATCATTCACGATTTGTTGGTCAAATGATTGATCCTAATTGAAGTTTTTCAAGTTGTGATCATTATTAAAAAAAAATCTCATTTTTTCTTCAAACGGGAGATTCTGTTAATAAAAACACGGAAAAACACAACGACCAAATGACCGAAAGGAACAACCAAATGTTGAAACTGAGAGGCGTACGAGTTGAGACGACTGTAGCCTAAAAGGCTAAACAAGCCCAACCTAACTAGCAACACTAGAACAAAATGAAAAAACTCCCACAAGTGAAGATAACAAACTCTCACAAGTGGAGATAACAAACTCCCACACGGGAGATCAGAAACAGAAACACAAAACGAAACAAACAAACACACGAACCAAAAAACACAAAACAAACACACATCTAACCACACAAAACAACCTAAATACTAGACTATAGCCCTCCCCTCCGGCCCCAAACACCAAACACCTTCACAAGTCGAACCAACTCCTAACGAGAACCCACCGTGAGGATGTCGCTAAACATACTGCTCAGCACAATTCCAGCCACGACAACCTCAAAATTGACCCGACCAGATCGCACCCGGCCCCCCACGCGCACTCCAACACCAAGGCACCACCACAGTCGTCGTCGGAGGAAACGACCTTCTCAACACCAGAGAAGGCCGAATAAAGGGGAGCCCAAGTTCAGTCCATCGCCCCGACCGCCGCAAAGCTGCCAGAAATGACCGCCACTGCAAGAGAATTGGACCTTCCACCCCTTGAAATCCCGCCATGGCAAACCAGAACGGTCGAAATCCATGATGCGGAGAGTGAAGCCGCAAGCTGCCAGAATTCGCATTTTGAAATGACTTAAAAAATTTGTAAATATTTATTTAATGTTGATTCTCTCAGGTGGGAGCATGTCCTACGATTCTCTCAGGTGGGAGCATTTTCCGTGAATCATCTTCAGTGTTTGGGATTTAGTGTTCGGTTTGTCATTTCTGATTCAAGTCGACGATTTGTTGCTGCCAAGAACCCTAATTATGGCAAAATCCAGTTGTATTGGGCACGATGAAGACCTTGCAGACATGATTAAGAGTTTTTCACTTTCGGAAAAAGAGAGCCTAATTACCAGCATAGAGCATGAAGACATCAAAGTATGCTCTGAGGAATGTCAAAAAAGCCTATTGGGAAAGTAATAGATGATCAGAAAGTGGGCTGGTTAGGGACTAAAAGGGCCATGAGCCATATCTGGCGGCTGCAACAGCAGATGGAGGTCAAGGAATTAGAGCATAAATTCTTTCAGTTTGTTTTTCAGAGCAAAGATGACATGAGGAAGGTGGCCAACGGTATTAGCTGGAGTTTCGAGAATCAATATCTCATCCTCAAAGAATGGGAGGAAGGCCTAACAAGTAAACATCCAGCTTTTCAAGAAATCAACATATGGGTTCAAGTATGGAATCTTCCCATTAACTGGCTCAGCACTGAGGTTGGATTAAAAATAGGGAAAATCTTTACATCAGTTCAAAATGTGGTCATAGTGAGCTCAGGCAATCATGGGGGTAGAATCATTAGATTGTTGATATCCTTGAATATAAATGAATCATTTCCAAGGTGCACCAACATTCAACTGGAAGATCAAATCATTAGTGTGGGATTCAAATATGAGAAATTACACATTCCTTGCTATTATTGTGGACTCATAGGCCACTTAGACAGAGAATGCAAAAAAAAAAAGAATTGAAGCTATCAAATCCTGTTCAGTTAGAGAGGGTCAATATGGTGATTGGATTAAGGCAGTAGAGGGGCAGAACATGATAGAAATTGGTCAATCAGGCTCCAGAACTTCCCCATCATCACCTGACCCTGCTTCTTCTCACAGGAGTTCATCAAGCCTGATTGATAAAAAGGAAGCATATTATCCAAGTGCAAGACCAACCTTCCAACAACTCTCAACCAGATATAGTGGCATCAAATTCAATTCAGGAAGACACAACTCCTCAAACTCCTTCATCAGCCAAAAAGCAAGCCCCTTCTCTTATCAAGAAATCATTGGACTTAAGCATTCCTGTAGTTGAAGAACCAAAGCAGAGCAAAATGATGGATGTGGAACTGGCTCTTCAGGCTCCCTCTCTCCCAATCCAATTGCAAACCATTCATCTCAAACCATCCAAACTCTCCACAAGTTCTAAGCAGAAAACTTGGAAGAGAGCCTTAAGTAGAGAAGGGAGGCTTAAGAGAACTGAAGGATATGAAATGATGATTCATGACAACCAAGGCACTAAGATAACAAGGGAAGACTTTCCATCTTTGTTATTTGGAATTATTTACTATATTTAACATCGCATTATTATTATTATTGTATGTTTAATTGCTTTTATTTGCTTATTAATATTAAATAAATATTGTGTTATATATAAATATTGTGTTATATATATATATATATATATATATATATATATTATTGTGTACCGGTTAATTTATTTTTCAATCATCGTTCGCGTGAACCGAGCCTTAGTATTTGTTTTGCCTGTTAATAGTTTTCGGCCCATGAGCTTTAGTACTAACCCCACTTTTATTATCCGACCCATAGCACTAAACCCCTAACCCGCTTCCAGTATCGATCATTTTTTTTTATCGCGAGAGATTTTTCGATTCTCTTCCTCATCGTCCAGAAATTTCAGAGCATCCAATCTCTGAGAAAATGATCGCAATCGCAGAGCCTTTCATCGTCCACCTCGCATCCTGTCGTACAAGAGTTCTGCCACCTGAAACGGAAATCACCATAGCCGCACAAAGAGTGACTACAATAAAACTGCATTTGGCGACGCTTATTTTTTTTTTTACTGACGCTTATTTTTTCTGACA
>CACSLK010024742.1:12648369-12661371 GCA_902706635.1 Striga hermonthica
CGAACAGTCCTCGGGCCACCGTTCATGGCCGTTGTTCGTCACCTTGCTTGCAAGACCCGCCGCTATCCACCGCAAGCCGTCGCTGCTGTTCGCGTGTCCCATTCTCGCCCCCGCAGGACTACGTACGCGCACGCCCCGCGAGCTGTTGTTGTCGAGCCCGACGAGGATACTCCCGGCCTCCGAACAACCCGTCTTGGTCATCGTTTTGTTTGTTGTTGCTTGTTAATCCCGAGAATGGTATTGAAACTCGAATTCCCCTTTCGTTTATTCACGTATTAGGGCTTATCGAAAATACGTTATTTAGGGTTCGCATTTTGTGTTTACGTGATAATTTATTGTTTAATTTGTTAACATTGTGAAACCCTAGTTAAATTCATGTACGAGCTGTGGATAATAGAACTTTGTCGAGTCCTTGGACTCATGGCGAAGGCCTTGGACAAATTCGTTGTGTTTCGAGTCATGTGTGAATTTTTGAAACCGAACTAGCTGCTGAATTTTGTTTAATTCATGATAAATTGTATACTGCTCCGATTGCCATGAAATTTTTTTTATTTGATGTCCTGTTTTGATATTACAAGTCGTGTAAAAATTTCAGAATTTTATTCCATCTATAGCTATTTTAAATAATTATTTCGATTCCTGGGCAGAATCGTATAAATTGCATAATAAATTGAGTTGTGCTCTGAAATGGCTGATTTTTAAATATGTTGTTCCTTTATTTTAATTAGTTGTTGTGGAAATATTTTTTAATTCTTGGACTTCTTTTACTAGAGTAAATAATTATTTGTGATTTTTTAATTTATTCATTATGATAGGTTTATAATTTAAATGCGTTTTCAGCTGAATATTGTCAGAATTTTAATAATTCTTGTGTTTATTTTTTATGGCTGAAATTTTTATATGTTGGTCCTTATCTGCTGTAGTTGCTTGTGTAGAAATATCAAGGGTTAACTCGTTCATATGTTCAGCTTTAAAATTTTACTCGTATTTGTTGAAAACTTAAGTGAATTTTATAAAATTGGATATTTTGAGTTAAAGGCTGAAACTTGGTAATTTTTCCATGTTCATATAGGAAAATTTTTTGTTAAAATTTGAGAGCCAAACTCATTCGTTTTCCTGACCAACTTAATTGGTGTGATTGCCCATAATTGGTTTTGAGTCGAATCCAAGTGTTCCAATGTCTACAGAACTTTACGAACGACTTAGTTGAATCAAGTTCGACTAAGTATAATTTTTGACCCTCTTCTAAGGTCAAGATAAGTGTTGATTGTAGTATCTTGACTTATTGTAGGTATTTGACGAGCCGAGCTCGCCGCCTACCCCGTTATTGTTTATGCTTTCCTTCGGTTTCGACAAGGTGGGTTTATTTATGAAATTTGCTATGCCATATGTGTTTCTTTTGTTGAGTCGGTATGATCTACGTATGAGTATGAAATATGTAGCCTATCGATGTGAGCTGTTACGGTCATCGGTACGGTTGTCCCCGTCATTTTACGGTACGGTTGCCCTTACGAGGCAGGTCTTCTCAAGTCCTGATATGGTCGTGCCCTTGTGAGGTACGTAAGCCCATATGGAAGGCCGCGTCTGTTACAGTGGCACGCATTCCCGCCTTCGGGTAATGAATCCTCGTTCTGCGGCTAACGATAGATGTGCACAGGAGTGAGGTTATTTGTTGTGATAGGAGATGAGACATGTTGTAAGTATTGTTTTGTGTTCATACTGCGACCATACCATCTTAACATGTTATTATTGTATATATGCATAGTGGTGAGCACTAGGTTTCATTTTGTGCTCACTCCCACCTGCTCTTCATGGATGCATGTTAAGCAAGTGCCGGGTGACGAGGAAGTACCAGTGGGATGGTTATTTGAATATGTTTATTTATGCTTCCGCTTTTGAATAAATGCTTTGGTCTTTGTGAACCTTGTTTTGGGTTGAGACATGATAAAACGTTTTGAAACTCATGTTCTTTGAGAATGTTGGATTTGGAATATTTTGATGAACCTGTTTTGGTTATCATGTTGTCTTGTTTATTCATGCTATTGTGTTTTAGCTGAATAACTTGTGAGTTATGTTGGAAATCAGGTTAATGAAAACCATGTGAAAACTGGGTAATGAATCCCCGTGCGACCAGATATGACTTGGTCGATGTTAAATGTTGAAATGACGCCCATGTTTTCGATAATAAGTTCGAAAAAATTATTTTCTGATTTTTGGAAAGTCTGGAAATTCTTTAAAGTCAAAGTGAGGTGTTACAATATTCTCCTAAGAACAAAGAGAAGAACATGTTTATTCCAGAAACATAAAGGGAAACAAGATCAGGTGGGGGATGCCAGCCTCAATTGGCACCCTAAACCTCAATGTTAGCTACGGTGTGGAATTGTACAGGGCTGGGTGGCCCTCTACAATTTCCCAAATCCGAGAGTCCATTAAGGCTCATCACCCCTCTTTTTTATTTCTTTCTGAAATTAAAAAATCTAGTTGTTTGGTTAACGTAGTAGCTAAGAAATTGGGGTGTGTAGATAGGTTTACTTCTGTTGATCCTGTAGGTTTGAGTGGGGGCATGCTCTTACTTTGGGATTCTAATGTAAATATTATTCAGATTGTGAAAAAATCTTTTTACATTGTTGTTGAATATGATGTATCCTCTGCTTCCCCTCAATGGGGAATTTTTGTTTACTTGAGCACCTATAGACATACAAGAGCTCAACAATGGGAGGAGATGGAAAGAGACAAGGCTAGCTGGGGAAACAAATGGTTCGCCATTGGAGATTGGAATGATCTCTATATCAAAGAAGACAAATCAGGAGGCATAATGAGGAGTGACAGAAGTCTCCTGGGCTTCCATTCCTTTGTGAACAACATGGAGATGGAGAAACTCCCAATGCAGGGTTATTGATTCACCTGGTGCAATCTCAGAAATGAAGAAGGTCTGGTAGAAGAGAAGTTAGACAGAGCCTTTGCCTCTAATGACTGGATCCAGGAATTTCTTAATGCTTATGTTCCAACAAGGTGAGGAGTGGTTCTGACCACTCTATGCTACTCCTCAGCAAAGGCCAAGCTAAACCAACGAAACCAACCAGATTCCATTTTGATAAAAGATGGCTTGGCATGGAGGGATTTCAGGAGATTGTGACATCTTGGAATCAATCAACATCGGGAACTCCTTTTTCCAGACTTAAGGAGAAGGTGAAGAACACAAGAGCGGCTCTACCCATTTAGAGCTCAAAGTTCAAAGCCAGAATCAGCAAACTATTGAAGTGCTAACACAGAAGTTAGAAAAGCTTAGAGAGCACAAAGCTGAAGATTACTGGGAGCAATGGAACAACACCAGAACTGAACTTAATGCTGCTCATAAGCATGAAGAACTTCACTGGCAACAGAGGTCTAAACTTAAATGACTCAAGGAGGGTGATGGGTAATACTAAGTTTTTTCATGCATATACACTCTAAAAAAGAAAGCTCAATGCCATCTCTAGACTCATAACCTCTCAAGGGTCAGTCCTCAACTCTGAGAAAGATATTGAACACCACATTGTTGTATTCTACTCTGACTTGTTCACTTCAGAAGGAAGCTGGGATGGTGACTCAATCCTCCACCGCATTCCTAAGACAATTACTGATGACATGAACCAGAGTCTATTGAAGCCGGTTTCAGAGGAAGAAGTCAAGACAACCTTATTCTCCCTGCCCCCTGATAAGGCCCCAGGTGAGGATGGCATGAATGCACTTTTTATTATCGCAGCATCCCGATTAGCTCAAGAAGAAGAGACCGCGTCCCGGTGCGCCCGTCCGAACCAGCCACCTCCTCACCATGCTTCTTGGGACTATGGCTAAACTTTATCATATCCCTACGAGCAGCAGTGGGATTCCTGGACTGTCAAACAGTCATATGAGTCCCTCGAGGACTCCTCAGAGTGCAATGCCAAGCTCGACAAGGCCATCGCTCTTTTAGCCTCCCAAGCGGCCCATAGAAGCAATATTGAGTCCAGAATCGAGAACCTTGTGGAGCGCGTGCAAGCCTTAGAGGATCGAGTTACCAATTTATCTCCCGAGACAATCGCTCAAGGCGAATCTACACATATGGATGAAACTCAGGAAGCTAGCTGCTTTGACATATGATGAAAAGCTCGACCTCATCCTTGCTCGAATATCTGCCCAGACCACTTGAGGGGTGGAGATTGAGTTCAGATGTGCTCGAATGAGCGCACATATGGAGATTCTTACAGCACATATCAACTTAATCGAGGCACAAATCGACGACCCCCACTTTATGCTTGATACGCAAGCCAGCATGATGAAGCAAATGTGTGAGGCCAAAGAAGATGATGATGAGCTCCAACGAGACGTTGATTATTTTTCAGAGGAGGATATCCATGGGATTGAGTCTCAAGTCCCTCCTCCCACCACTTACTTAGAGCATTCACCTTCGGAGCCATCACACTGTGTCACCAAGTGGGCCAGATGGTACTCGACTTGCTCCACTGATGCACTTATTATTCCGGAGGTTGACGATAGAGCTCGTGTGGGAAAAGCTCTGCGTTTAGAATTGGGGATTGCTCGTGCCTGGTACCGCTTTATCCAGAACATGGCCACCCAGATCCACCATACCCGCCTTCTGGCCACACTGCCGGGCAACCACTTCTCGAAAATACGAAGGCGTGGCACGGCCGTCACATCTTTCTAGATCCCAATTGAGCTCTCTACAGGTTTCTTCAAGCTCATGACGTTAAACAAGTCTTCTTGGGAGGCAACCCAAGTGATTTACTGCTTTCTAAATATTTTTCTTTATGCTCTTTTATTTTATCTTTTAATAATGGGAGTTTTGGAGTTCTATGTTTTTCTTGGCAGGTACGAGTTTGCGAGCTTGAGCAGGAGGAATATCAAGGTTTTGGGTCGAGCATAGGCGAGCGACCTGCATGTGGATGCTTATCCTGCTCGAGGCATCTTCGATTTGCACACCATTTTCCCTTTTTTTTATCCTTTTTGAGTTGTTTCTTTCTCTTGTCTTTTCTTTTGAGTTTGTGTCTTATAATAGCTGCTAGTTTGGTTCATTATGTGAAATTGTTTGGTCCTAGTATTTGACTTCCTGTTTTGAGCTGAAGCAATGAGGTCATTGCCTCATTTAAGTGTGGGGGAGTCTATTTGGATTTTGCATGCTTATGTGATGACCAGTCTAGTTTTAGGATTTTATGTTGTTGAGTATGGTATTGGTGAATTATATGAATTGTTGATGAATGTTTGATGAAATTGGGAAGTTGTGATGACGGACGTGTGGCCATTACCTCGATATATACTTGATTGTTTTGATCCTTATTATTTCTTTCTTGTGAGATATTGGTCAAATTTTTGAATGATTAGAACTTGCCTTGAGTTTGTTTGAAAGAAATTGATTAGCGTTTGAAATTGCGAATATGATTGAGGCGTTTTGTTTGATTAGCTCTTTTTAGCCTTTTTCTTGATCCTAAAAGTTCATTTTTTCCGCTAGTAGCCTGTTTGAGCTTAAAGCCTTTTCTTGTCAACGTGTTGACTGATTTGTTATATTGCTTGACCTAGTATAAAAAAAAATGAGAGCTCAAAGGACGAATCGATTGGATTCTGCTCCTCTTACTAGTCGATTCATGTTGGCGAGTAATGAGCATTGAGAAACTACTGTAGGACACTTGGATGACCTCCAATGTTCACACCTACAGAAAGTTGACCTTTTGATTCGATCTTGTTGGGAAATAGTTACTCCCTAAATAAAAAAAATAAAAAATAATGGATATAAAAAAAACAAAAAAAATGGATCAAGTGATGTTGCAATTCGATTAGAGCAGTTAGGTGTTGTTTGTGGAGTTGTTTGGTGGATGGTAAATATGCTATATTGTTTATTGCGGACTGGTAGCAGAGAACTCGAGTAATCTATTTGCTCGAGAATTTGTGTTGTTTATTTGAGCTACCTTTCTGGCATATATATCCTTACCTTAAACCCACATTACAACCCGTGAAGTCCTCTTGATTTGCATCTTTGAGCTTTGATTGTTTTCGAGTAATTTAAACAATTAGCAAGCACATGTTGAAACTTGAATATTGACCAATCTGAGCGAACCTAGCATGTATTAATGTAAGAAAATGAGTGAGGCATATATGATAATCTATGTTTTGAGAGTTAGTTATTTCAAGGCCAAGTTAATGTTTGAGGCATGTGATCGTGCGGTCGTTGGAATTCGACTCGATTGAGTTGGGCATTTTGAGGCTCTTTTTATTTGAAACCATATCTATGCTCGTAGCTTTTTTTCTTTCCTTTTTTTTTCGGGGGGAACAAAGGTTTAAGTGTGGGGGAGTTGTTTGTCTCATTTTTTGTTGTGTTTTTCCTTGTTATTATTCATTTCTTTTTCCCCCATATTAGGTCTTTTAGATGCTTTTAGTCCATTTTGTAGTTTATTGTGTGTTTTCCTTTATTTAGGTATCCTTTGTGTTTTTCGTGTGTTTTTCTGGTTTTTCTTGTTTTTAGTGTGCAGGTCGGAAGCCTCGTGAGTAAGATATTTTGCCCAAAAATTGACCAGGCAATCAGGGTTGTGTAGGCGGGTTCGTTGACGACATATAGGAAGAAGCGGAGCTGCGCTTCGACGAGTCCGAACGGGCCCAAAACGCGAAGTCGCGCGAAGCACGTCTTTAGTATGCTGGTCATAAGCTTTGGGAGAATTGTATTTCAAGAATATTTTGTTCATGCAAGCATCATTGAATAGAGGAGTTTGTTAGCGATGCGTAGGAAAAAAACAGAACTCAATTTCGAGTTTGGACGAGCTCAAACAAGCCCAAAACGCAAAGTTGTGCAGCCCAGTCCTCCTTAGCGGCGGTAAGGCCCTTACCGACCCACAGAGGCTCGCAGTTTTCAATCTTAGCGGCACTAAGGTGTGTTTCTTAGGCAGAAGTGTGTTTTTCTAGGGTTTATCAATAGAGGGGCATAAAAGATCGAAACCAAGACCCCCAAATTCAGTTTTTCTTCATTTTCTTCAGCGTAGACGAGAGAAGAGGAGGGTGCTCGATGGGGAGGAACCCTAGCTCCAAAAATCGACTCCTCCCTCCATTGTTCTTCCTCCTTCTTCTTCTTCTTTGTTTTCTTCTTCTCTTCTTCTCTTCTTCTCTTCACCATTTTTCTTCTCCATTTTTCTTCATTTCTCTTTTTAATACTTAAGGATTAAGCTTGTATTTTGGATTCAACACGTGTATTTGAGATTAATCGTAAGTTTCCTTTTTCTCTTGTTTAATTCATAAATAATGGTTGAATTGAAAGAATTGATTTATTGTATTTAATTCAATATGCCTAGTTAATTTTGATTGCTTGGGATAGGGGATGATTGTTCTTGTTTAACGTGTATTTGTCGGGCTTGACTTTTTCTGCTTATGTGAGTTGATTTAGTTTGGAATTGATGAATTTGTGCTTAATTGATTGACATAATCGAAGAGAGACACTTCAATCTTGCGATTGGAAACAATTGAATGTTAATTTATTAAGTTAGGGTTCCTCAATTCTATATGATTAGTTGATTAATCACCTTCTAGTTAATTAGCGACTTTTAGAACCGAAATGAGAGAAGTCGTAGACCTAGGCTCGCATGAGGTAGATGATTTCGTAACTGAATAATCTATGCATTTTAGATTAAAGTATGTGCTTGTTGATAACCCGTCCCTTGTTACGAATAGTTATTGGGATTGAGATAATTGGCCTGTGTTGTATGCTCGAACTTGTTCGTCTATGTTCAATTCCTTGTTACGAAAAGTTATTAGGAGCAAACCGCTAGATGTTTAAGCGAAAGTGTCAATCTAGAATAGAATGATCAATGTCATTGTTTGGCAAATAGAACTTGAATTGATTATCCCCGACTCCCTAGCTGCATTATCTTGTTTCGTTCATAATTTTACGTAGATTATCTATTTTAGTTATTACTTTGTTGGTAATTTCTCAACCCTCTATTTGATTAGAATGTGTAGGTTTTATTTTTTTTTTTTTATGTGTGATCGATAGTAAAGCTGAATTTCGAACCGCCTTTCGCGTGAGATTGACCTGGGGAATGAATCTTTTGATTTTGTATTCGGTAAAAATAACAATTTGTGCTACAACAATATTACTTCGCAAAAACATAATAACCACATTAGCATCACATGTCCGTGTGAAGATAGCCTCAATCCACTTGGACACGTAATCTACGACAAAGAGAATATATTCAACGCCAAAAGATTTTGGAAATGGTCCCATAAAGTCAATACCCCATACATAAAAAATTTCAACTTGTAAATTGTTCACAAAAGGCATTTCATTTCTAAGACCAATGTTCTCAATTCTTTGACATCAGTCACAAGATTTGCAGAAAGTATGAGCATCTCTAAAGAGAGTTGGCCAAAATAAACCTGACTGGAGAACCTTAAAGGTGGTCTTTCGACCTCTAAAATGTCCTCAACAATGAAGCTCGTGGCAAAAAGCAAGAACATTCGATTTCTCTTCTTCGGGCACACACCTCTGAAGAATCTCATCCTTTCCCACCTTGAAAAGGAGTGGGTCATCCCAAAAGTAACTCTTGCACATCAAAACAAACCATTTCCTCTCTTGGGAAGAGAGGTTAGACAATAAGACTCCAATAAATAAATAGTTCACTATGTCTGCATACAAGGAACACTAGTCACTTCACTCGCATGCTCATATGGAAAATCATCATTTATACCGACATGCTCATGCAATGCAAGTGAAGGATCACAAGGAACAATGCGAGACAAGTGATCAACAACAACATTTTCACAACTTTTCATATCACGAATTTCTACATCAAACTCTTGCAACAGTAAAATCGACTGAATAAGCCTAGGTTTCGACTGAGTTTTGCTCAAGAGATACCTAAGAGCCGCATGATTAGAATGCACAATCACTTTAGACCCCAAAATGTAAGATCTAAACTTCTGAAGAGAAAATACAACGGCTGAAAGTTCTTTTTCGATAGTGGTATAGTTCAACTGGGCACCGTTTAAGGTCAAACTAGCATAATAAATTACACGAAGTAACTTATCAACTCGTTGGCCCAAGACGGCTCCAACAGCAAGGTCAATGCATCACACATAATTTCAAAAGGCAAAGACCAATCAGGAGCAATAATAATATGAGCAGTCACAAGCTTATTCTTCAATTTAGCAAAAGCATCTACGCATGCATCATCAAACACGAATGGCACATCATTTGCAAGAAAGTGACACAAAGGCTGGCTGATTTTTGAAAAATCTTTAGTAAATCTCTTATGAAAGCCAACATGACCAAAAAAACTTCTAACTCCTTTTACATTCACGGGAGGGGGGAGTTTTTCAATTACATCAACTTTTGCTTTATCAACCTCAATTCCACGACTCGACACCACATGACCTAACACAACCACACTTGTCACCATAAAGTGACTCTTCTCCCAACTCAAAGTTAAATTAGACTCAATGCTTTTCTCAAGGACACGAGATAAATTATAGAGACAATAAGTAAATGAATCACCAAAGATAAAGAAGTCATCCATAAATACCTGCTGGCAGTTCTCAAGCATATCGGAGAAGATGGAGAACATGTACCTCTGAAAAGTCTCGGGTGCATTGCATAGGCCGAGTGGCATCCGTCTGAAAGCAAATGTGTCAAATGTGCACGTGAAAGTCGTCCTGGGCTGATCCTCCAGAGCTATAGCCACTTGGTAGTAGCCCTAGAGTCCATCTAGGAAGCAGTAGTAATGATGGCCCGAGAGATGGTCGAGGATTTGGTCGATAAACGGCAGCAGGAAATGATCCTTCTTTGTCACGGCGTTGAGGCGCTGGTAATCAATACACATTCTCCACCCGGTAGTGATGCAGGTGGGGACTATCTCCTTCTTTTCATTCTCGATCACCGTGATGCCCCCTTTCTTCGGCACCACATGAATGGGGCTGACCCATTCGCTGTCTGCTACCGGATAAATGAGCCCCTCTGCGTAGAGTTTAAGTACCTCTTTCTTCACAACCTCCATCATGTTCGGGTTGAGCCGCCGCTGGCTATCCCGAAATGTTTTGGCGCCTTCTTCTTAGATGATCCGGTGCATGCACGTAGAAGAGCTGATCCCCTTTATGTCGTCGAGGCTCCAACCAATAGCCTTTTGGTTCTTCTTAAGTACCTCAATCAGCTCCTTCTCCTCTTCCGGTTGAGCTCGGCAAAGATAATAACCAGTTTTTGCTCCTCGTCATCAAGGAAGACATACTTAAGATGGCTAGGTAGTTCTTTAAGCTTTAATATGGATGGGGTTGGTGTGTTTGGTTCGTCATCTACAAAGAGATCAATGGTCGGCTCTTCTTCATCTTCGAGATCGGGCATTAACCTCTCTTCTAAGTCTCGTCTGGTCATCTCCTCAACGATCTGGTCACTCATATCAACAAATGTACACTCTTTCATGAAGTTCACCGAGGGTGCGGTTGTGTCTTTTCGGACGGAGATAGATACGGATTCGCCTAGGACTTTCATGTTCAATGTCCCATTCTTCACGTCGATGAGAGTGTTGGTGGTGGCCGTAACCAGTATGCCAAGGAGAATGGTATGATCCTTCCCGTTCTCTTGCACGTCCCCCACATCTAAAACCACAATGTCCACCGGGACGATAAGCTTCCCTACGCTATCAAGAACATCTTCCACCATTCCCTTGGGGTATCAGATCGAACGGTCGACATGTTGGAGGCACATGCGAGTTGGTCTCAAGTCACCGAGATCGAGCCGCTAAAAATAGAGAACGGCATGAGGTTGATTCCCGCTCTGAAGTCAAGCATCTCCAAAGCCTCTTTTCCATTCCCGAGAGTAATCTTTATCACGAAACCCCCAGAGTTTTGTTCCTTCTTTGAAAGATCATGCTGCATAGCACTCGCTGCTTCATAAACCACCACTTTCTCCCCATCTCCGAATTTTCTCTTCTTTGGGACCAAGTCCTTGAAGAACTTCATGTATGATGATAAAAAAGAAGAAATTAAATAAAATAACACCTTCGTTTAATAGAATATTTTTGGTGTAAAAAGTCTCAAATTCCGGATCTTCCGATGGCATGTTTTTATCACATCTAGAAGTGGCAAGTTGACATTGACTTTCGAGAGCATGTTGTAAAGGTCTCGAAATTGTTGTTCCTGCTTCTCATCTCGAAGTCTGCTAAGAAAAGGGATGCATGGCTTGTATGGGTTTGGGGACTTGTGTAGCATAGAACCCTCTGTAGGCTTTCCCGAATTGGCCTTTGTGTTCTTCTCAACGTTCTCTCTTGCTTTCTTGGGCTGGTCGGTCGGCTTATGATCATCAGGCTTGGTTATTTTCACTTGGTTGTCAACTTCCTTCCTGCTCCTCAGAACCGTTATTTCTTTGGCTTCTTTGGTTGGCTCAAGAACTTCCCCTTATTTGCCTCAGACTTCATGTTCCCGACTCTCGTGACAAGCTGGTCCAATTGGGTTTTGAGGCGTTTGATGGATGCCTCGGTATTCATGTCCCTCTGCTCGCTATTAGCCATAAACTGGAGAATCTTGTCCAGCTTGTCATCTTGATGACGAACGAGGACCGACACCTTGTGCCTGCACTCCATCCATTTGGCCTCTCTATTTTTGTTGTTGCTGTTGCTAGTAGTTCGGACGGGAAACAAAACTCGGATGGGGCTGCTGTTGCATGAAGTTTGTTCGAGGCTGTAGGACATCATTGTTGTTGGACCACGACAAGTGTGGGTGGTTTCTCCACCCCAGGTTGTACGTGTTGGAGAACGGGTTGTTTACTTGTCGGTTCTGATGTCCCTGTAAGGCGTTGGTGTCTGCGTATTGTTCTCCTGAATCCTGGTCGAATGCTGATGGGCACACTTCGGAATTGTGTCCTTGAACACCGCATGCACCGCAAACATTCATGGCCATACTCTGAATCAGTAAGGAACTTCTACCATTTTGTTGCCGCATCTGCTCCGTGAGCTCGGCTAACTGTTGGGCCATGCCATCATTACTCGATCTTACCTTCATTCACCGTGTCCCTCTTTCCTGTAATGCTCTTTTGAGACGAGTTCGCACTCATTGCCTTGTAAACCTCCATATCTCTTCAGCTGTTTTGGCCACTTGTCCCCTCCGACTGCATTATCCACCATGTACTGAAAATTCTGGTGGAGGGAGTCGTAAAAGCAATTCGCTAAAAGCCGTGGTGAGAGGTTATGATGTGGGCACTGCCTCTGGAGATCTTTAAACCCCTCCCAAGCCTCATGAAGAGGCTCATTCAGTAGCTGAGCGAATGAGACGATTTGGGACAAGATCTCTTGGGTCTTCAGGTGGGAATAGTACATCCCAACAAAATTCGAGTACACTTGCTCCCACGTGATAAGAGAGTCTGGAGCAAGTGTCATAAACCATGCCTTAGCCCGGTCCTTGAGTGTCTCGGGGAAACATTGCATGTTCAACTGATCCTCATTCAGCCCGTGAAGTGGGAAAGTTTGAAGGACATTATAGAATTCCCGGATGAAGTGGAGTGGATCTTCATTAGGGAGCCCGTGGAATGAAGGCAACTGGTTGTAGTGGATCATTTTCAACTCAAAATTTCGGGCAGCTTGCCCCAACCGGATGCAAGATGTTATTGGCCCAATCATGGGTTGGGCCAGGTTTCGGAGAACATTAAGGGGAAGTTGTTGTTCAGCCATGTCAGAATTGCTTCCCTCGGATGATTTCAGAAAATGCTCGCCTCCCTCATGTGATTCGAGAATAAGCTCGTCCAGCAGCTCTCTCAGGCTCTCGTTGAAAGGTTTGTCGATTGGAGATAATATACGTCCACTCCTGGTACGCATACACTCAAATAAACAACGGGTTACGAGCACCAATGATAAATGAAAGGAAACAAAATGAAAACAAAAACCACAAAAGAACTAACACCAAACAAAGAAAAAATAACAAAAGAACCATAGAAACTAGAGATCAATAAAAATAAGAGAAACACGAAAAATTAAATAAACAATCGCACAAAATATGTCCTAA
>CACSLK010024742.1:12707488-12719255 GCA_902706635.1 Striga hermonthica
TTTTTTTTTTTTTTTTTACCATCTCATCCTATTTTTATAATGTAAAGGTTGAGATGGTTTCAGATGTAATGAATTTCCTTTTTAATATAATGCTTATTGCGCTGCTTTTATATTTTGTCGCCTTCTCGTAGCTGTAGATTTTCGTTTAATCGTTTGGTTCTTTTATTTCGTCTTACTGTCTTCTCCCAACCCTTCTTGCGAGCTGGTCGAAGTCGAGCAGTAGTTTCGACAGCTTCATAGCTGTTGAACAATTGTTTTTTCGAGTCGTCTTCTCCCAACCCTCTTGCGAGCTGGTCGAAGTCGAGCAACGGTTTCGACAGCTTCATAGCTGTTGAACCAATTTTTTTCGAGTCATCTTCTTTCAACCCTTCTTGTGAGATGGTCGAAGTCGAGCAACGGTTTCGACAGCTTCATAGCTGTTGAACTAAAATTTTTTTCGAGTCGTCTTCTCCCAACCCTTCTTGCGAGCTGGTCGAAGTCGAGCAACAGTTTCGACAGCTTCATAGCTGTTGAACCAATTTTTTTCAAGTCGTCTTCTCCCAACCCTTCTTGCGAGCTGGTCGAAGTCGAGCAACGGTTTCGACAGCTTCATAGCTGTTGAACCAATTTTTTTCGAGTCGTCTTCTCCCAACCCTTCTTGCGAGCTGGTCGAAGTCGAGCAACGGTTTCGACAGATTCATAGCTGTTGAACCAATTTTTTTCAAGTCGTCTTCTCCCAACCCTTCTTGCGCTGGTCGAAGTCGAGCAACGGTTTCGACAGCTTCATAGCTGTTGAACCAATTTTTTTCGAGTCGTCTTCTCCCAACCCTTCTTGCGAGCTGGTCGAAGTCGAGCAACAGTTTTGACAGCTTCATAGCTGTTGAACCAATTTTTTTCGAGTCGTCTTCTCCCAACCCTTCTTGCGAGCTGGTCGAAGTTGAGCAACGGTTTCGACAGCTTCATAGCTGTTGAACCAATTTTTTTCTAGTCGTCTTCTCCCAACCCTTCTTGCGAGCTGGTCGAAGTCGACCTTGTGGCCGTGTGTGATCACTCTTTTTTTTTGTTTTGATGGGTTGAGCCGGCTATATGGCCGTTCTGAAAAATTCGATATATTCTGGTAATCGTGCTGTAGTCGATGTGAAGAGGGGTCGATCGTCGCTTCTTCCAGTCTTTGGGATATCTGATTTTCTCTGGCTACTTATCATGCCTTGCTATTTGGGTCAAATTCTCTCCATTAATTACCATCTTTTCAAGGTAAGTCTGACACTGACGCTTTTTTTTCTTTTGAAATTTCAAATTTCAAATCCTATGAGTGACGCGCGTCCCGTCAACCGCTGACTCCTCGTATTCTGTGCCTCATCAGGATCGTTGGTTTTTTTATCAATCTAATGGCTAACATCTATCTTTATCTCCTATAAATATGATTGAACTTCTTCTTTAAACACTTTTCACCTTCTTCTGAAATTTCTCTGCAACCCCGGCGACCTAGCAACTCGATCTTTTCCGACGGCTTTTCCTGTTACCCCGGTGCTTTAATCAACCTTTCAGGCCACTATGAGCAACATGGGTAAGTACTTACTTTCTTTACCATTCTATTTTTTATTCTTTTACTTTTCTGGGTTTTTGGGTTTTCTGTACCTTTGTATGCTCTTCATGTTCTTCGGATTTTCTCTGGAAAATTTTGTGTTGAATCTTGTGTGTGCATTCTCCGTTCTAATCAACTGTTAACGTGTGGCTGTGTAACCACCTGTCGGCCTTTATCATGTTGATTCTTATCAACACTCGTTTTCTTCCTTTTTGTACTTCCCTCGAGTTGGCTTCATGTCGACTTGCCGTCATGTTTCCATCGAATCACACCATATTACTTTCTACTTCTTTCGTATTTTCGTCGACTTAGGTGAGTCGACTGTGCTTCGCTTGATTTTGTTTCGTCATGCCTGATCTTTGCTTTTGTTTCTTTTTCTTCTAGCTTCCAATTCCGGCTCTNNNNACACACTCGACAAATTGATCGATAGGGGCCTTGACCAATCTGACTCAAGCTCAGTCGAGATAGTCGGTTATAAGATGGTTAACGCTTCTCCTTCATCGCGCACTTTGACCCCGAAGGTCGACTGGGCTGAGTATGATCAGGCGCTATTAGATGGTGGTCTAGTAAAGGTCTCAAGGAGTCCCCGGGGAAACTCTCCTCGTCTCGACTTGATTCCTCAAGATATTCCCCTTAGGTCATTAGAAATTCCTATATATAGTACCAGTCCTTTACCTATATCAATAATTACTCCTCTTGTCGACCCTCGCAAGATTGTATCCATAGCCTGCCCTCTAGCCAAATTGGCCACTTTAAACTCTTTTTTCTTACGCTTCTATGGCTCAAGTCGAGAGCTTTAGGCAATTCAGCGGGCTTCCCTCTGATTGGGAGTTGGTTGCTCCGGGCCCTAACAGCGACTTCACTTGCCCCCCGCAGGGTTGTCATACTTTTTTTGCCGACCAAGTCATTTTTGGCCTCCGCTTTCCTATCCAAGTCGAGCTTTTAGAGATAAGTGATCTGTACAGCATCCTGATAAATCAGTTTTCTCCAAATGCTCTGTGTATCATGATAGCCCTTTATCGTTGTTTCTCGTATAGTTCTTCGTTTTTTCTCGGCCGAATTTTTTCATTACTGTTATAGTTATCGACTTCAAAAGGGGGCTCATTGTTTGATCCGCCGTTCCGACGTTACCTTTCATGACGACCTTTCCTCAAATATCCCGGAGTGGAAGTCGAAATTTGTCTTTATCCGCCCTCCAAATCGGTGCTTATCCTTACGCCAATAATTGGATAAGCACGAAAGTTAAACAAAATAAACGGTCTCGATCCGAGAACTTCGAGAGGCTCTTAGAGGAGTTGAATAAGAATACTTATAGTGCTCGTCGTGTAATAAAAGATCGTGAGCTGGTCAATCATGCGCGAATCATTTTGTATGATGATATTTCTCGACTCGATGATCCTCGTAAGCTGTCTGATATTTCTCATAATGTTGGGTTTGATTTCTATTTCAGCCTTGTTTGATTATTTGTTTCCATTTCAGTCAAAGAACTCAAGCGTTTCGAGGTAAAGAAGAAGCAGCCAACCGGTCAGCTGGCAGACGGGTCTGCTCCTCCCCCACCGGGCGGATCCGGATCGAAGCCGATTTCTGCCGCAAAGAGATCTAAAACCTCGGGGCCCAATAATCGTAAGAGGCCTCAAGACGAAAGGACCCCTTCTCTCTTTCCAGACGACCTTAAGCGCCGTAAGGTCGACAAGGGCAAGGAGAAGGTTGTTGAAAAAAGCTCTGCTTCCGCCATCACTTACAAGGATGTGCTGGTCAAGATGCTGTCTCGGCTCTGGAATCACCCAGAGCCGCATAAGGTGGCGAGATACCTCCATTCTCTACTCCCCGAAGCCGATAAGGCCCGTGTTTAGGGGAATGATTATGAGCATTCTTGCTACGCCACTAAATGCCTTACTCGGGTATGTGTTTTGTACTTGAGTTTAGCGTTTATGTTTGTGTACTCTTATATTATGTTCTTATTTTTTTTTTTTTTTTTTGTGTAGTTCTTAGCAGCCATTCTTCCCGGCCTCGAAGCGGTACCAAGGCCCCTACCTCTTCTACTAAGGCCCTCGAGGACAGATGCGAGGCGCAGCTTAGAGAAATCGCCAAGCTGAAGGCAGACTTGGAGGGGTCTAAGGCTTTGGTTGATAAGCTAAGGGCTGACAAGGCTGTGGCCCAACACGACAACGAGAAGCTCCAGGCCGACCTCGACAAGGCTCGAGAGGAGGTGGTGTTCGAGAGAGATATCGGCACCGTGCAGGGCCGCAAATCGTTTCTCAAGTCACCAATGGGTGCTCTCTTCCTTGAGACTTATCGCAAGGAGGTTGTCAAGGCCTTTTGCAATTCGCTCGAGTTTCTCGACAGACTTTGCCCCATCGCCGTTCAATATTTCGATCATACTTTCGATGCGTGGGAGGCGGTGGTGGCGGGATCTGAGTTTGTGGGAAGGCTCGACCGCGAAGCGATGAGGTTGGCGCTTCCAGACCCTGAAGTTTATGAGGGTGACCCCTCCCTCCCGGACGACTACCAGTGGTGGACTTGTCTGGAGGCTAAGGCTATTCAAGCCGCCAAGCTTTCTTCTCGGCTCGAGGCTCCCTCCACTTCTCCGATCCAGCCGGGCGGGCCTAGTCGTGAGGGAGGTCGGGTAGTCGCTACTATCGAGGGGATCGACGAAGATGCCGATTTTTAGAATTGTATCTTTGGGCTTGTCGCCTTTTGTTTTCTGAAATTTTCTTGCCTGTTTGTTTTGTTCTGTTTTCCCTTCGACCTAATTTTCTGATTGTAAAGGTCGAGGCGATGCTCTCTTGTAATGAACTTATCTTGAATATTATCTATTATTTTCCTTCTTCGCTTGCATGGTATAGATTTGTAACTTTGTAGTTATTTAAATCGTCTTTATAGTCGCAGATTTGTCGAGACTCCATTCGAGTCACAACTTCATAGTTCAAACTGTATCTTAGTCATATTTTTATCGTTATCCCATTCGTTTCAACTTTGTGGTTGCTTAAGTCGACTTTGTAGTTGTAGGCTCGTAGTCTTGTCGAGATTTCACTCGAGGCATACAACTTTGTAGTTGTTTGGTTCGACTTTGTAGTCGTGGACTTCGTAACCTTGCCGAGATTTCACTCGAGGCATACAACTTTGTAGTTGTTTGGTTCGACTTTGTAGTCGTAGGCTTCGTAGCCTTGCCGAGATTTTACTCGAGGCATACAACTTTGTAGTTGCTTAAATCGACCTGGTAGTCGTGGGTTTCGTAGCCTTGCCAAGATTTCACTCGAGGCATACAACTTTGTAGTTGTTTGGATCGACTTTGTAGTCGTAGGCTTCGTAGCCTTGCCGAGATTTCACTAAAGGCATACAACTTTGTAGTTGCTTAAATCGACTTTGCAGTCGTGGGTTTCGTAGCCTTGCCGAGATTTTACTCGAGGCATACAACTTTGTAGTTGTTTGGATCGACTTTGTAGTCGTATCTTAACCTGTTGTAGTTCTTAGGAAAGTTTAAGTATGTGGGTCACCGCGGTAAAAATGTAAAAAAGACAATTCAAACATCCAACTTAAAATTCATTTCATTACTGAATTTAATTTGAGCAGTTTTCAGTACGAAAAGAGGCTTTAGACTCAGCCTTAGGCGTAAAAGCATTTAAGATGGATCACGTGCCAAGATCGAGGCAGCTGTCGACCCTCTCCATCTTCGAGTTCATACGCTCCCCTTTCGAGAACCTTGGTGACTGTGAAGGGGCCATCCCAATTGGCTTCAAGCTTTCCTACGTGCTTGAGGGCGTCTGCTCGCTTGAGGACGAGGTCTCCGACTTGGAAACGTCAAGTCCGAACCTTCTTGTCAAAAGCTGCGCGCATCTTTTGCTTGTACTCGACGGATCGCACCCATTCTTCTTCTCGCCCTTCTTCGATTAAATCGAGGGCTTCCTTGGCCATTTCCTCGTTCTTTCCTTGCTCAAAGTATGTTGACCTGTGCGAACTTAGTGTAATTTCCACTGGCAAGAGGGCATCCATTCCATATACCATACTGAATGGCGATTGGCCTGTCGAGCTTCTCGGCGTAGTCCAGTTTGCCCATAAGACAGTGGTTAGCTCGTCAATCCAGGCTCCCGATGCCTTCTCCAATTGCTTCTTTAGCCCTTGCAAGATGGTTCTATTCGTAACCTCGACTTGTCCGTTGGCTCGGGGGTGAGCAACCGAGGCGAATCTCTGTTTGATCCCCATATCAAAGCACCATGCCTGAATTCGTTTGCCCTGAAACTGAGTTCCATTGTCTGAGATTAATATCTTCGGGATTCTGAACCGACAGTAGATGTTGTTAAATAGGAACTGGATCATTTTTTCTTCGGTAATTTTTGCCAGCGGTTCTGCCGCGACCCATTTGCTAAAGTAGTCGACTGCAACTACCAGAAATTTTCTTTGTCCGGTCCCCATTGGCAAAGGCCCCACCAAGTCGATTCCCCATTGGGAAAAGGGGATCGGGCAGTTGATCGTCGTCATGGTCTCAGCGGGGATATGAGGAATCGGGCCATGACGCTGGCATCTTTCGCATCCTTGTACTAACTGCTCGGCCATTCTCCTGATTTTCAGCCAATAATAGCCAACCCGCAGAACTTTTCTAGTAAAGCCCGAGACCCGACGTGAGCCCCACAACACCCTTCGTGGACTTCCCGTAAGACATGATTTCCCTCGTCTTCAAAAATGCATCTTAAATGGGGCCCGACATACGACCTCATATATAGCACCCCTTCAATTTCAAAATATTTACTTAAGTACCGGGTGGCTTTTTCGGCTTCCTGCTTATCCCCCGTAGGTACTTTTCATTGCAAAAGCTCGCGAATCGACATCCTCCAATCGCCCTTCTCCTCGACTTCCATGGCTTCATCAGGACACTCTTTTCCAGGTTCATGGTGGTAATGTGGTTCCCCATCTTTCCCTCATTTAAGCTGGCTATCTTGGCGAGCCAGTCGGCTCGTTTGTTCTCCTCTCGAGGGATTTGGGTCAACTCGAATTTTTCCAGGCCTTGCACCAGGCTTTGAACTTCCTCGACATACTTCTGCATTCTGTCTTCTTATACTTCACAACTCCCCATTACTTGGCCCACGACAAGTTGTGAATCGGAATGGGCTGTAATTTCTGTTGCTCCGCCACGAATTGCCAGCTGGATTCCTTTAATTAATGCCTCGTATTCTGCTTCGTTATTTGAGGCTTTGAAACCCATTCTGATGGCGAAGTCGAGTTTTTCGCCTTCGGGAGATACTAGGACAACCCCTAGACCCGACCCTTTGGCTGCTGAGGATCCGTCGACATGCATTATCCACTTCTTATCTTCTCCCTTAGTTCCTTCTTGGATAAAATCGGCCAAGGCTTGGGCTTTTATGGCTCGCCTCGGTTCATACTTAATGGAGTACTCACTTAGTTCAACCGCTTATTTTACGAGTCGACCCGAAACAGTAGGTCGCCCAAGGTCTCTCCGAGCTGGAAATTCGTTCTTACTATTATTACATGGTTCAAAAAATATGGCCTCAGCTTCCGAGCCGTTATGACTAACGTCAGGGCAGCTTTTTCGACTTCAGAATACCTCGTTTCTGCGCCCTGGAGTACTCGAATTGTGTAATAAATCGGTTGTTGGGCTCCTGCTGTCTCTCGCAACAAAACTGAGTTTAAGGAAAATAGCCCCACTGAAATGTAAAGCACCAGTTCCTCACCTGGTTCTGGTTTCGTTAATAGTGGTAATTCGCTCAGAAATTCTTTCAGCTTTTCAAACGCTACTTGCGCCTCGTCACTCCATTGAAAAGCTTTCTTTTTAAGCAACTTGAAAAACGGGAAACTTTTTTCTGCCGCTCGAGCAATGAATCTGCTCAGCCAGCAATTCGACCTGTCAAGACTTGTACTTCTCTGATATTTCTGGGTGCGGCCATGTCGAGTATAGCCTTCACCTTATCCTTGTTTACTTCGATGCCCCTCTCAGTCACGACATATCCCAAGAATCGCCCCGCCTTTACTCCGAAAGCACACTTATTCGGGTTTAGCTTCATCCCAAATGTTCTTAATGTCTTAAATGTTTCCCTTAAATCCACCACGTGTGAGATCGAGGACCTACTCTTCACCAGGATATCGTCCACGTATACCTCCATATTTTGCCCGATCTGTGATTTAAACATCCGATCCATTAACTTTTGGTACGTTGCCCCCGCGTTTTTAAGCCCAAAAGGCATGACGACATAACAATATGTCCCCTTGCTTGTCACGAAACTAACTTTGCTTTGATCCTCGGGGGCCAGCGGAATTTGATGATATCCCTGGGACGCGTCCATCATACTTAGCAATTGGCAACCAGCCGTGGAGTCGACCAGCTGGTCGATTCTTGGCAAGGGGTAGTGATCTTTTGGGCATGATAAGTTCAAATCGCGAAAATCAATGCACATACGCCGCTTATTCAGCGCTTTTCTCACCATCACCATGTTTGATATCCATTCAGGGAATTGAATTTCTTTGATATGTTTGGCTTTCAGTAACTTATCTACCTCGACCTCGATTGCTTTATCAATTTCCGCCCCATGATGCCTAAGTCGTTGCTTCACGGGCTTTTTTAGGGGGTCGACATTAAGTTTGTGCTCCATGACCTCGAGATCGATTCCAGTTAATTCTTCAGGGAAAAAGGCAAATATGTCTCTGAATTCTTTCAACAATCCCACCAACTGTCTACGCATTTCATCCTCCAACTCTCTCCCGACTTTGGTGGTCTGCTCCTCTCTTTCCCCGATTTGAATCTCCATCAACTCTCCGTGCGGCTCAAGGTCGCTTTCCCTCTGTCTCTTTTCAGTCGACATTGGCTTTTTTCCTTCCTTTACTTCCGCTCGTTGGTTTGTTTTTACTGCTATCTGGTAACAGGTTCTTGATAACCTCTGGTCTCCTCGGGCCTCCCCTACTCTATCTCCAACGGGGAATTTTAGCTTAATGTGGTAGGTCGACACTACTGCTTGGAATGCGTTGAGCTCTGGCCTTCCCAGAATCACATTATAAGCCGACTCGACGTTGACTACAACGAATCGCACCATCTTTACTTTCCTTAAGTCATCTTCCCCAAGGACGACAGCGAGTGTGGTTTCTCCTAGGGGTGCGAATTCCGAGCCATTAAACCCAAAAAGTGAGGTGTGTACGGGCGTAAGCTCGATGTCGAGTTCCATTCGTTTTAGACAATTGTAAAAGATCACATTCACCGAACTCCCTGTGTCGACAAAGATCCTCTGCACTTCATATCCTGATATTTGAGCGGTGATCATTAGAGCATCATTATGAGGCCTTTCGACCTCTCCCACATCTGCTGGCCCGAAATTCACCGCTGGGCCATTTTCCTCAACCTGCTGTACTTCAACTTTCCCGTGGCGGCCTCGAGCATACGCCTATCTTGCTCGATTTGAATCTCCATTAGTCGGCCCTCCGAATATCATATGAATTATTCCTCTTTTCTGAGGGAGTTCCTCCTTGTCGGGTGTCCTCGCTTTCTTGCGAGAGCTCTTGCTTCTTTCCCTCCACCGACTGGTTCGCTCTCGATCCTTATAAATGAACTCTTTCAGATGGCCTGCTTTGATTAGTCTCTCGATCTCATTTTTCAGGTGCCTACATTCGTCGGTGTTATGCCCGTAATCATTTTGGAATCGATAATACATATCGCTTTTGGGCTTTGTCGGTCCATCCTTTCTCGTTCGTGGCCACCTGACGACATTTTCGCGAATCTCTTTCTCCATTACCTCCAATATCCTTGCATTCGAGGCCAACAGGGGGGTATATTGAGTTGTCCTCCATCCCCTTGATCGCCCCTCCATTTTTGGCTTCGGGGATACCTTCCTTTCTACCGCCGTGATTAGTTTTTTTATCCTTCTTCTCGTCACGGGATTCAGTTTTTGCTTTAGCCGCTTGCAGAAAGTCGGCTTCTGCTTCCTCTGCATTCATGTATTTGGCACACCTTCCTAAAACCTCATCGAACGTCCTCCCGGGTCGTTTCGCTACGGAGTTCCTGCACAATCCTGGGAGGAGTCCTCTAGTGAGTCCACTCGACTTGATTTCCTCCGTGGCCGAGGGGACGTCGACGCATGCCCGCGTGTATCTCGCCACGTAATCCCTCAATGATTCTCCTTCCTTCTGTTGCATGCCTATCAGAGTATGGTAAGATTTCTCTTGGGCCTTCACACTTGCAAATTGGTTTAGAAAACTTGAGCTAAATCCATCAAAGTCCCTGACGGCTCCTGGGGGCAATTGATGAAACCAGTCTTGAGCAGGTCCTCGCAGAGTCGTCAGGAACGCTCGACATTGAACAGGATCATTATAGCGGTGCAGTACTGCCATGTTTTCAAAACTCCTCAGATGTCGAGAGGGATCAGTCGACCCATCGTACCAGATGTTAAGCTCTCTGAACCCCTGAGGTAAGTCGGCGTCTAGAATATGTTGTGAAAAGGGGTGTCCTCTCGAGCTCCCCGTTTTTCTCCCCTCGACTCGAGCCTACAGATCTCGCACCTAAGCTAGCAACTGCTCGAGAGTGTCGTTCCTTGCTTGTGGATTGACAGTTCTGACAGAAGACTCTTCTTCGTCCGCCCTTCTATTCTGTCTTTCGTGGGATCGGGCTTGCTGCTCATGCTCCGGGGGAGGCTGTTCGATTTTAGGTTGCTCGACCCTTGGCCGGTCGATTCTGGGCTGTTCGACTTGCGTCTGTTTGAGTTGGGCCGCTACTGCCTCCGCTATCATCCTCTGCATCTCGCTTCTCGTCATGGTCAGTGTTTGCTCCTCGACTTGGGGTGGCGGCCTTGTTTCCTGCTCAAGTCGCCCAGGCTGCCTTCCCAATCTCAAAGATGTTTCGTTCGATGCATGACCATCCATTTCTCCGCTCGTGCCATTCGCGTGACTGGCCTCCCCTTGAGTGAGCACCGGGATCTTGACTCCAGGCGGGGTGATAGGTGTCTATTCTCCCATACGCACCCTCGACGGCGCGTGTGCTCCGAACGGTGAAAAACCCAACACTTGGAGGGGTGGCCTGACGTTGGGAATCGGCGGAGGCCGCTTGTCAGTCCATGCTGCCCTGAAATCCTCATTCAAATTCTTCTATAATCCTTCCTTCTCAGCCATTAGAGACAGATCAAAGCTAGGTGTAAAGCTCTTAATTCCTTCAAGAACTCCCCACAGACGGTGCCAAAATGATGGGTCTCCTCTCAGATCTGGAGTGAACCGATGGAAAACCGCCCAGATCTGGAATGAACCGATGGGAATGAGCTCCGATCTGACTCGATAGCCTCCAAACCGTTGTTGAACCTCAAGAAAACCTGCAAGAACTCAACGCCGGAGGGGTTTCCGGCGTAGAACCTCCGACGCTCAAGTCATTATGTGAAAGAGATGAGATGGAGGAAGCTGTCCTGAGAGCAGCAACAGTAATGGAGGAAATTATAGAATGAATGGGAGTTAGGGTTTTGGAGTTACCTCAGCTCCTTTATATAGAAGTAAAAAATTTACCTGAAGTCCCCAAAATGCCCTGGCCGACTTACTGGAAATGTCCAAAATACCCTGGTCGGTTCGCATTCCGTCCACCTCCTAGTCAGCATCTAGATTCTTCCTTATCTTTGACAGTTTCCTCCTTATCCTCAACAGCTTTCCTTCGATATGTTGAAGTGTACTGGAGTCGTCGAGATCTATGAGTTTCAAGACTTCCTCGGTCGACTTGGGATATCAACTCGAGTCGACTGGGTCATATTCAATCGTTAGTAGGTCCTGACACGTTTGACCGTCGTTGTAACACCCCGCCTTATCGTGAAATCAGAGTGCAAAAATCTCGCAAAGTTATTTAAAAATAAAATCTTTTACTTTGCGAAAACTGATTCGGGGTGCTACCCTAAAACGTGACTTATTTTGGAAAACTGTTATCTTAATTTTTATCAAAATCATACGGTTTACTTTAAGCATAAATTTTTCCAAAAGTCCGGTCAAAACATAAGTTCATCAAAACCATAATCAGCGGAAACGTAACATCGTCATAATATATACAATCATATCATAAAAGTCCTGAGGCACCCGTCATCTCACGCTCCCGGCTCGACATCCTGACCTGAAAACATGATAAAAGTAGGAAATGAGCACTATGACACTGTGCTCCGTGGAAACTCATACTAATGTAAACATTGAAAATAATAACAACATCATGATATCAGTATATACATAACCTCAACATGAAACCGG
>CACSLK010024742.1:12829843-12840253 GCA_902706635.1 Striga hermonthica
CCGGGGTTTTGTGGTGATTTATTATCTATTGTGTCGTGCGTATAGTTGTCGTTGGAGACACGTCTTGCCGGACGTGTCAAATTTGTTTGTAGGTACACACCCGATTGGCAACACTTGTCGGACTTTCATTGGAATTATGCCTCCGAAAAAAGACAACCAGGGCCTCAAAAAAGAAACAAACGGCTCCTAAGCGAAAACGGGGCACGGCTAATGAGTGGACATCGAATGCTCTAATTGAGAATGTTACGGAGGATGTCTTGGCGAACCAACCCAGTTCTGACGACAATAACGACATCGTGATTATACCTTTGGTATGGACCGAACCTTTTCTCATAACTGGACGACTTGAGGCCGCTATCTTCTCGAAACTAGAAAAGGAGACGGTCCGACCTCTCCGATATGTTGATCCCGATGTTCTCTCGCGGGTCAAACGTTTGTTGAAGAATCTCAACTTGTTGAAATATGCGGGCGTTCAAGCCAATGCTCACGTGATACTTTGTTCGGAATTCTACACCACTTTTAAACTCGAAGACAAGGGTACTATCGTACGGTGTCGTTTGAATAGCAAGCCGGTGGAAGTAAATTTCGAATTACTGAATGAGCTCTTCGGGCTCTCTTTCGAGGGACCAACTTCCGTGTCGCAAGAGTTTGACACGGCGGCCGCTTGGTTGGAGATTTCGGGACTTCCATATTTCAAATTCATAGATTGTGTTACCGGTCATATCAAAAATCCCGCCCTAGCGATCGTCCACAAATTCATTTGCTAGAACATTTTCAGCAAGAAGGATGAACAAAAAGTGAGCTCAGACGACATTTTTATTCTTTGGTGTGCTTTGCATGGCAAGCCCGTGAATTTGTGTTCCTGCGTGTGGAGAAAAATGGCCCAAGTCGTCAACGCAAAGCGTTTCAAGCCCGTATTTGGCCACATGATTACGGTTCTCGGTGCTCATTTCAAGGCCCCATTAGAGGGAGAGGTTGTCGAAAAATGGCCGGTAACGGCACGTGAGTTAATCCAAGCGGACCTTGCTATCAATCGCTATGAAGTTAAGCCACATCACGACCGAAAATGCGTTAAAGCTTATATCAAACGGGTGGAAGAATACCAATAGGGCCGAGTGGCTACAAACGTCGAACGCATTGACCGTGAAGTACTCCTCTCCTCCAAACCCCACCAAGAAGAAACCGAGCAACAAGACCCGACTGCCGATCAACCATCCGATGTTACTGAAGGCCAACCCAACTCCGAGGAGATACCTCATCCGGTAGAGCACCCCGGCACTTCCTCGACCACTCCATGTCCCACAAATCCGACCGGCCCTTCCACGACCACCGACTGTGGAAATCATCCGTGGGCTGCGATAGCTTCTCAAATAGCGAGGCTTGATCTCTGTATGATGGATCGCTTAGATGGGATGTGGCGGCAAATGCGCTCGATGGACAACCGTTTGGATGGGATGAGCACCGAATTCACTATTATTTGGGACGATGTGTGCACAATGAAGGACTATATTTCCACCTTGGACGCACGACTTCAAGCTTTTGAGCAAGAAAGGGGCGTCGAGCCAAACCCTTCCGTTCCACCGGACGGGACACCAATGGATACACGGTGATTTTTTCACCGTGTTGAGTGCGCACTTTTTTTTCTCTATTTTCTCTTTCTCCTTGTTTTACGTGTCTAATTGTTTTGTGTGTTTCTTTTCTTTTTCGTCTTTTATCTTGTTTTGTTGCTTCTTTGCATGATTATTGTATGATTAATTGTTACGCTTTTATGGGTAAGCAATGGGAACATTGCTTTGTTTGAAGTGTGGGGGAGGATTTTTGTTGATTATGCATTGATTATGTGGTGAAGCGGTTTTATATTGTGTTTTTCTATTCTTAGTTTGAGTGGTATTGTGGACCGGTTTTTCGTTTAGGGTTATTTTGTGTTTGTATCAACTCTCCCGTATGAAGTTTTGAGTTTGGTCAATATGATTAGCTTCTTGATTGGATAAACGTGTTTATTTCATTTTTGAAATGTCTTACGTTATGCTTTACAAGGAGTTAAACCCCGGTTATTCTAAGTTGATTGAAGATTTGTTGATATGGAACACATGATTGAGAGTTACGGTTTTTTTTTTTTTGTCCATGGTAAATCCCGATTGATTACGCTTTGAACTTGTCTTCTTTGAGGATTCATATTTAGAAGCTTGTGTGAGTAGTTTATTCTCGTTACTTGCACGCCGTGAAGGTTTGAGTTGATTGTATATTGATGATATTCACGTCGTTGTGTTACTCCCCCCATATATATATATATATGTGTGGGTGTGTGAGTTCGCTGGGGAAGTACGAATTAGGCTCCTCTTATTCTAAGTCACCTCATGGATTGGGATAATGAGCCCGGGAAACCGGTTTAGAAAACTCGAGAAAACCTCTCGAGGTTAAACCTAGATCATCTCGTCCGGAAATCTTGTTTGGAAAAAGAAACGCACGAAAATGAGTTCGTGAGAGTCGAAATGATTAGGCTTTTCTTGGCTCGGTTAGTCTTTATAAATCGGGTTAAGGAGTGCGGGAAACCGGCCTAGGAAACTCGGGGACACACCCTGAGGATAAACCTAGGTAGTAATTGTCCTAACGGCTCATTCGGAAGAATAAGCTCATATATATATATATATGAATAAAAAAGGGGAAACTTGTTTTTACGCCTTTGATCTGATGGTTCATTTGTTGAGTTGGCATGATTGTCCTTTGATCTTGTGGAAAATTTGTTTTTGGGACCGAGAGTATTCTTATGTGGCATGAGTAGTTTTGTAAAAGATGAGTTGTGACGAGTTGATTATATGTGGATGAACCTTGGACATGTGTTTATTTTTGTATGATTCGAGATCGTGGGGTACATATTTTCAAATTGAATATCGACTATAAGGATACCGGGGTGAAATGAGTTTGGTATGTTTTGGGACGTGATATATGAATGGAAAAAATTATTTTCTCGAAGGGTTAATGATATTGTTTGCTTGAGGACAAGCAAAGAACTAAGTGTGGGGGAGTTGTTTTTTATTGTTTTGTGTATTTTATGTGTTTTTATTAGCTTGAGTTGAGTGTTGTTTGGTTCCGTTTGTGCGTTCCGGTCCATTTTTGTGTTCGTTTTTTATTAGCTTTTCGTTTTTGAGTCATTTTCGTAAATTTCTCTATTTCTTTTGTGCGATTTGGTGTTTTGTAGGTTCAGAAGGAAAGAATTGTCGTTCCGTGATATGACGTTCCGAGTGTTTAGTCGTGGAGTTCGTTGTTGAAATCGGAGTGTCGATTTATAGAGTCGAGTATTCGAGGTACTCGGAGGAGTGTGCGACGGGTTTGAAGCATACAAGTCGAACCATAATTGTCGGGGTAAATTTCTGGAGTCCAGCTCAAGTTTAGCGCTCGTGAGCACGATTTCGCGAGCAGGTGCTATTTCGCGAGAGGGCCAAGAACTCCAGCAGCCAAAGCTCGCGCCCGCCAAATCCTTTCCGCGGATTACCTTCAACTCGCGGGCAAGCAAGCCTCTGCAGCACTCCGAATCCGCGGGCGCGAAATCCCATCCGCGAGCTACTCAAGACTCGCGACTAGGGACCCTAGCAGACTCCAAACCTCGGGGGCGCGAATCTCCTCCCCTAGCCCGCAAACACAGCCTAACTCGCGAGTTTCCGTGATGTCGTGCACCTCTAATTTCCCCTCTCACGCCCGCGAAATTCGTGTTTTAGCTCGCGAGTTCACCTTAACTCGCGAGTGTTTTTTTTTAGTGCATTTTTAGTGCGTGTTTGCCTCCTAGTATATATAGATTTTGGTCCTTTGTGTTAGGGGATCCAACTTTCATTATATCATTTTTCCTTTTTTGAACATTAGCTTATGTTTTTAAGTTTCTCTCTAGAGTAAGGCATGTATGGTTCTTATGATATTTTTCGGCGAATTTTCCGGTGACTTCTCTTTTATTCAAGTTCGTATCTTTTTGTTCCAATTTGATCAAGCACGCATTAGAGGTGTAAGTACTTAACTTCAAGACTTAAAATCTCGATTTTTGCACCGTTTTACTATCTCATTAGTAGAAGTAATTAGGGCTTGCTCGTTTTAGGGATTTTAATGGCTTACTTAGTTTATTTTCGTTCTCTTTCCTTTTGTGAGCTTGTTTATTGTGCTTGAGATTTGTTGAAGTATGGATTGCTACTAGAAAAATCGTGACTTGTCTTTTGGCTCGGTTATTTTGTAGTAGGATTTCGGTTTGACTCTTAAGCATGCAAAATGAAGTTCGTTTCTCTTGTGTTCGCTTTTCTTGCTCGTGTTTTCGTTCACCGGTTTAGAAGCTAGGGTTTCTAAGTTCGATTGCTTGCCTAATTGCTCGTTTACTCGCTTTCCCTAGTCGTAATTAGTGTTAATCAATCTCAACCCAAATTGATTAATATGTTTAGGACTTTATTTTCCATTTTTGTGATTTGGGCGATTAAATAGTAAGTAAAGCTCCGAATAGCCTTCCCTCGAGATCGACCCGAGACGGGTAGCTCGGTTATCCCTTGCCCATCAATTTTATACTAAACAAAGACTCCTTAGTCTCCTAACACTAGAGAAGATCTTAGTAGGGATACTTTTCCTAATTAAGTTAATAATCATGGAATAAAATTAATTCCTAATTTAGGAAACCTAATCTTACTCCAATTAATAATCTAATGTGGGAATTATATCTCCTACTAATCTTAATCTTCTAGAAGACATTGTGCAACTGTGCACAATGTCATCCGAAGTTCTTCAGACCACTCAGTTCTCCTTCTTGATATGGGGCTTAAAAGACAAAGAAGGAAATCTTCTTTCCATTTTGACAAGAGATGGTTACATAAAGAGGGCTTTTCTGAGGTGGTGACTAAAGCTTGGCAAATTCCTGTGGAAGGCACTCCTTTCTTCCAAATTAAGGAGAAAATAAAAAATACCAGGATAACTTTGCTCATTTGGAGTTCCACATTTCAATCTCAGGACCAACAACAAATGACAGAGCTTACTAAAAAGCTGGATACTCTGAATGAAGTTAAAACTTGAGACAAGTGGGAAGAATGGATCAATACTAGGAGGGAGTTGAATAAAGCTCATTTCCAGGAGGAGCTCTACTGGCAACAAAAGGCTAAGCACAAGTGGTTAAGGGAAGGAGATGCTAACACCTGTTTTTTTCATGCATATACCCTACAAAGAAGAAAGCTCAATGCCATTACAAGATTAGTCTCCTCTCAGGGTACTGTGTTCTCATCTCAGAAGGAAATTGAAACTCATATATATGATTTCTACAGATCCTTATTTTCTACTAAGGGCAGCTGGAGAGGTGACACTTTACTCCCTTTCATTACTCCATGTATCACAGACGATATGAATTAATCTCTTCTCAGACAAGTGGATGAGGCAGACGTTAGAGGTGTTTTGTTCAGTCTTAAGCCTGAAAAGTCTCCAGGGGAGGATGGCATGACTGGTAGATTCTATCAAGATTCTTGGGACCTGATTAAGCCAGATGTGCTGAGGGCAGTCTCAAGCTTCTTCCAATCTGGTATGATCCTTAGATACTGGAATCACACGATAGTGTCTTTAATTCCCAAATGTGATTTCCCTCAGTCTCTGAGTCAATTTAGGCCCATCAGCCTTTGTAGTGTGCTCTACAAAATTATTTCAAAGTTACTGGCTCAAAGGCTTAAAAGTTGTCTCAGATTTTGCATAAGTGAGCATCAGGCTGCTTTCATTGAGGGCAGGCATATTACTGACAATGTAATCATAGCTCAGGAGGCCTTCCATTTCCTTAACAGACACTCTTCAGGTCCTAATTGCTTTATGGCTTTGAAATTGGATTTGGTTAAAGCTTTCGACCGTGTTGAATGGGATTGTCTGAAAAGAATCATGATTCAAATGGGTTTTCATCTAGACTTTGTCAAGCTTATAATGGCATGCATTTCTTCTACATCTTTCTCTTTCAAGGTAAATGGTTCTACTTCTGGATTTCTCTCCCCTTCTCGTGGTATAAGACAGAGGGACCCTTTGTCCCCCTATTTGTTTATCATAGTGGCTGAGTTGCTTTCAATGCTTATTGTTAAATCCATTGATTCTGGTAGTCTTCGAGAAATGAAGTTGTCTAGGAATGGCCCTTTGCTCTCTCATCTTTTATTTGCACACGATTCTGTCTTTTTCTGTAAAGCTGGTATGGATAAAGCTGGAGTCCTTATGAATATTTTGGAGCAGTATAGGCTCTTTTCAGGTCAGGCTATGAACCTTCAAAAATCTGCAATCTTTTTTAGTAAGAATCCTCCTCAAAATCTCCAGTCTGCTATTTGTAGAACTTTAAATGGTATCACAGCTCACAGATCCACTAGATACCTTGGGCTTCCTCTAGGGATTGGTAAATCCAAAAGAGAGGTGTTTGAATATTTACTGATCTCTGTGAAAAAAAAAAAAAAAACTTACCAGCTGGAAGACAAAATTTCTAAGTTCTGCAGGGAAATAATTGCTTTTAAAAGCTGTCATCCAAGCCCTCCCTGTTTATACTATGTCCTGCTTTACTTTGCCTGTCTCTGTCTGTAAGGAAATTGCTTCCCTCTGTGCTCAATTTTGGTGGCAATCTAACTCTGATCAATCTAGAGGAATTCACTGGAAGAAATGGAGTTTTCTCACTCTTCCCAAAGATGGCAATGGCCTGGAATTTCATGATCTCCAGCTTTTTAACAAAGCTCTGATATGTAAGCATCTGTGGAGGATTGTATCAAATCCTGATCTTCTTGTCAGTAAACTTCTTAAGCACAGGTACTTTCCTCATTCTTCTATTGTGCATGCTACTAAATCTCAAGGTGGTTCTTGGATGTGGAATTGCTGGATGGCTATGATTCCTTTCTTTGCAAAGTGGCTTAAAATTGAGATCAGAAATGGAGTAAGTACCAGAATTGATGATTTGAATTGGGTTCCTAACTTGGGTAAGCCTCTCCCTTCTCTTCTTCCCATTGCTAGAAATCACCTTATTTGGGTAACTGATCTTATGCATAGTGATGGATATCACTGGAATGAATGGTTAGTGCAGCAATTTTTTAATAGCACTAACAGTCAAGTTTGAAGTGAATAAGATTCACCCGGGCTCCTTCAACTCGAACCGGCCTCCGTACCTGTAGAACCCAACACCGGGGGTGGCCCCGGCGTCGGGCCTTCGATACCTAAGTCAGTGCTCAGATCAAGAGAGATAAAGAGTGTAGTATGGAATGAATAGAGAGTGAGAGAATGAGGTACCTTGGCCCCCTTTTATAGGGGAAGTGTACTTTTTGGGCCCAAGTTGGGCCTGACCTCTATCGTTGGGCTTAGATGTCTTAGTGGGTTTATCTTCCAATATGTATCCGCTTTATCCATTAAACCGGGTCTAGTATAATATCCTATATCATCTAGTCCCCCCCACTCTGGTCGACTAAGCATAACTCGATCCAAGAGTGAAATGCCTCTTCGAGTCGTTTTCTTCAACTTGCCACTAAGATCGAGCATCGAAAGTCGAATGACCATTGAATAACCACTGAAATATCCTCCAAATGAGCTTTGTGATCTCACGATCGAAAACTGAAAGACCACGGAGGTCGAAAACCGAATGATCTGATGTTGGGGCCGAAAACCAAAAATCAAGACCGCTGAGGTCGAAAATCGAGAATCGAGACCGCTGAGGTCGAAAACCAAAAATCAGGACCGCTGAGATCGAAAATCGAGAATCGAGACCGTTGAGGTCGAAAACCGAGAATCGAGAGACCGTTGAGGTTAAAATTGAGAGTCGAGACCGTTGAGGTCGAAAACCGAGAATCGAGACCGCTGAGGTCGAAAATCGAGAATCGAGACCGCTGAGGCCGAAAACCGAGAGTCGAGACCATTGAGGTTGAAAACCGCGAGTCGAGACCGCTGAGGTCGAAAATCGAGAATCGAGAGCGCAAGAGGTCGAAAACCGAGAGTCGAGACCGCTGAGGTCAAAAACTGAGAATCGAGACTCCTGAGGTCGAAAACCGAGAATCAAGACCGCAAGAGGTCGAAAATCGAGAGTCGAGACCATTGAGGTCGAAAACCACGAGTCGAGACCGCTGAGGTCGAAAATCGAGAATCGAGAGCGCAAGAGGTCGAAAACCGAGAGTCGAGACCACTGAGGTCAAAAACCGAGAATCGAGACCGCTGAGGTCGAAAACCGAGAATCAAGACCGCAAGAGGTCGAAAACCGAGAGTCGAGACCATTGTGGTCGAAAACCGAGAGTCGATACCGTTGAGGTCAAAAATCAAGAATCGAGACTGCAAGAGGTCGAGAACCGAGAGTCGAGACCGCAAGAGGTCTAGAACCGAGAGTCGAGACCGCTGAGGTCGAAAATCGAGAATCGAGACCGCTGAGGTAAAAAACCGAGAATCGAGACCGCAAGAGGTCGAAATCGAGAGTCGAGACCATTGAGGTCGAAAACCGCGAGTCGAGACCGCTGAGGTCGAAAATCAAGAGTCGAGACCGCTGAGGTCAAAAACCGAGAATCGAGACTGCTGAGGTAAAAAACCAAGAATCGAGACCGCAAGAGGTCGAAAACTGAGAGTCGAGACCATTGAGGTCGAAAACCGCGAGTCGAGACCGCTGAGGTCGAAAATCGAGAGTCGAGACCACTGAGGTCGAAAAACGAGAATCGAGACCGGCAGAGGTCAAAAACCGAGAACCAAGACCGCAAGAGGTCGAAAACTGAGAGTCGAGACCATTGAGGTCGAAAACTGCGAGTCGAGACCGTTGAGGTCGAAAATCGAGAGTCGAGACCGCTGAGGTTGAAAACCGAGAATCGAGACTGCTGAGGTTGAAAACCGAGAATTAAGACCGCAAAAGGTCGAAAATTGAGAGTCGAGACCGCTGAGGTCAAAAACCGAGAATCGAGACCGCTAAGGTCGAAAACCGAGAATCAAGAACGCAAGAGGTCTAAAACTGAGAGTCGAGACCGTTGAGGTCGAAAACCGAGAATCAAGACCACAAGAGGTCGAAAATCGAGAATCGAGACCGCTGAGGTCGAAAACCGAGAGTCGAGACCGTTGAGGTCGAAAACCAAGAATCGAGACCGAAAGAGGTCAAAAACCAAGAGTCGAGACCATTGAGGTCAAAAACCGAGAATCAAGACTGCTGAAGTCGAAGATCGAGAAGCAAGATCGCTGAGGTCGAAAACCGAGAGTCGAGACCATAGAGGTCGATAACCGCGAGTCAAGAGACCGTTGACTGAAGTCTTGAATTTGAAATTTTCAATTTACGTCTGTTGTGTTTCGATCACCATGTTCGAGCTCCCTTATACCACCTCGTCCTATTACCCCTCAGTTCAAAGTTTAAGATTCAAGCCTGTTGTATATTCCTTTGAAAAATAAATCAACCACCAACCTGCTCAAGCCGTAATGAATATACTCGACCCACCACTAAAGTCGTAAAATCAATTCGATGGAAGCATAATCAAATAAAGCACAATCAACCTGCTCAAGCTATAATGAATATACTCGATCCGCCACTGAAGTCGAAAAATCAATTCGACAGAATCATAATCAAATAAGGCGCAATCAACCTGCTCAAGCCATAATGAATATACTCGATCCGCCACTGGAGTCGAAAAATCAATTTGACAAACCAAAATCAACAAACATCCTGCTCGAGCAAAAATGAATATACTTGACCCACCACTGGGGTCGAAAAATCAATTCGATAAACCAGAATCAACAAACGACCTGCTCGAGCAAAAATGAATATACCTGACCCGCCACTGGGGTCGAAAAACAATTTCGATAAATCAAAATCAACAGTCAACCTGCTCGAGCAAAAATGAATACACCTGACCCGCCACTAGAGTCGAAAAATGAATTCGATAAACCAGAATCAACAATCAACCTGCTCGAGCAAAAATGAATACACCTGACCCGCCACTGGGGTCGAAAAATGAATTCGATAAACCAGAATCAAACAATCAACCTGCTCGAGCAAAAATGAATACACCTGACCCGCCACTGGGGTCGAAAAATGAATTCGATAAACCAGAATCAACAATCAACCTGCTCAAGCAAAAATGAATACATCTGAACCGCCACTGGGGTCGAAATCACAAATACAGCAAAACCAAACTAAATAAAACCACCCATCTGCTCAAATTACCCATAACGAACTTGGTCGACCTACCCCTGAGGTCAGAAGCACAAATAGCACAAAACCAAATCAAATAAATCCGTTAACCTGCTTGAGCTATCCATAGCGAGTTCGATCGACCTACCACTGAGGTCAGAGGCATAAATAGCACGAAACCAAATAAAATAAATCTTTTAGCCAACACTAGGATCGACCACCTAGCCCGGAGGCCTTAGTCATGGTGGATTTTGTCTTCTCTCAACCTGCCACTAGGTTAGGAACAAATGTACAATGATAACAAACCA
>CACSLK010024742.1:12885060-12899670 GCA_902706635.1 Striga hermonthica
ATTCTTATTTGCCTATATGTCATTGATTGTCTAATTGATTTTATGTGATTAATGTATATTAATAAATAATATTATTATGCATATTATTAATAAATATTATTATGTGAATTATATATATAAATACTCGGTTTTATCGTGCGATCGTATCGAGTCTCGACTTTTGTTATTGTTTAACCAAGAGAACCGACCCGGTCTTTGTACCCGCAAGTAGCGCACCCCGCACCCTTAGCCGACCCGCGCCTGCCCAAGACCTGGTCTCCTACCCTCTCTTTGATACTTGTTTGGCAAGTTAAGAAACCCTAATGTTATTTAAGAGTGTTAATCCCTCAGCAAGATGGAGAACCTGCAGCTTTGTTTTTCTTTTTTCATTATCTGCTAAACCATCGTCATAACTCTGTTTTATCTGCTATCCATCGTTTCTCGCAAACGTCATCATCTGTTCTCTCATAGTCGCCCGCTGGTCGTGAGTTCATAGAAAGAAGCTTTCTCTCTCGCCCTCACTGTCAACGTCGCACCCTCATTTCGTCATCATCTGTAACACCCCGCTATCTCATGAAATCAGAGTGAATTTTTCGCAAAATTTTTCAAAATAAAAGCATTTATTTTGCGAAATACTGATTCGGAGTGCTACCGTAAAATCTGACTTTATCTGAAAACCGTTATATTAGTCTAACAACAAAACGGTTATATAACATAGTAACCGACTGGAGTCGGATCAAAAGCTGGTTTGACAAACTGAAGTAGTCCGCGGAAAACATAATGTAGCCAAAACATGTTTAAACATATATACAAATGTCCTGAACCTGTCGCCAGCTCACTCCTGGGCTCCGACCCTGTGACCTGAAAAACATGAATAATGTGGGGGCGTGACCACTAAAACCACTGTGCTCCGCAGAAACTCATACTGAAGTAAACAGTGAAAATAATAACAATATCATGATCCTGGCATATATAACTGAACTGATACTGAACTGAAACCGGTACTGAATAAACATGAACTGATACTGATATCGTGTTAATCATCACCTGACTGATAACTGAACATCTGTCAGCATAAATGTCGGACACCATGTGCACACTCTAGTGGGCAGACTAGGCCACTAGAACTCAGAATGGACCGGCGACCATTCCGAGCGGATACTGATAATACATACCTCAAACATGGTAGCGTAATTATAATTAATGTAATACCCAGTCTGAGTTTCCACCTGAACTGCTGATCTGAAAATGTAAGTGCTGATTGCCTGCAAAACTGACATATATAAACAAATACTAAGTACTATGCTCAGATTTATTAAAATAGCTTTTAAGATGCTCAACTCGATCTAAATAGTCAACTGGAACCATCTCGGGGTCTAACTTTAATTGATAAGAAAAACTGGACTGAACTGAACTAGTTGCACATGACTGAACATAACTGAATATGAATGATCATGACTGAATTGAAAATTTAACTGAAATACTGAACCGAACTGACTAACGGACTAGACTGAAAATACTGAACTGATAACTTAAATGATTTCACTGAACTGACTGACTGAAACAGTTAAAATCAGAACTGAACTGACATAACTTTACTAAACTGGACTGGACTCGGAAATTAACTGAAATTTGGACATGAACTCGAACTGGAATATTTAATTTTTAAATTAAACTGAACCGGTCTGAACCGGCCGGTCTGAGGTCTGGCCGGACCGTCGGTTCAGTGTGACCGGGTCATCGGCTGCTGACTCGGCCAACCGGCCTGCTAAGGCCGCGGGCACGGCTGCTGCGGGTACTGGGCATGGCTTAGTGCACAGGCATGGCTGCTCGCTTGCACTTGCGTGTTGCTGGGCATGACGCGAGGCACAGGCGTGCGTATCGCGTGCACTGACAAGCCCTCGTGTACTGACTGAGCGTTACTAGACGTGTATCATGGTGACTGGCGCTGCCGAGCACTATGTGCGTCGGCTATCGCGCAACTGGACACTGACGAGTGTTACTGCACACCGCGACGTGCGTCTGGACACATGAACATGCAAACAGGCACTGGATATGCATGACTGGGTACCGCCTGGGCGCTACCGTGCGACTCTCGCGGTATTGGCCACTCGAGCGTGCTGCTAAGCACTGCCTATGGCCGACTGGTACGCGAACACGCGTACTGGCGTGCGCTACTGCGCATTGGCGTGCCTTACCGCATGCTGGCGTGCGTGACTGCACGTTGGCGTGCGTATACGAACTGCCAACTACTACCTGTTGTGGTTAAGGGTTATGAGCGACGTCCACACAACATACATCACGCATGACTGCCGATGCACTGCGGCCGCTACGTGCGGGCAGCGCAATCACGACCGACCCTCGCCGGCCGTCCGGCGACTTCCTCCGGCAACTGAACGTGACTTAACATGATTTTTTTATAACATGACCATATATACCGAATTTACTAAAAAATCATGAATTTGCCCGACGGATAAGGTGGACGGTGGCGTGCGCACCGTGCGCCACCTACGGCTTTAAGCCGATTCTTCGACCGAACTTAACTTTTCTTCGACAACTATTATTTAACATGACTATAAAATCTGGTTGGCCCGTGGCATGCGCTATGTGCGCAACCCACGTCCCTTGGCCAACTAATCGACCAAACATGAAAATCTCCTGACAAACTTAACTTAACTGAACCTAATATGGTATATACTGACTGAATACATGAAAATTGCTCGAGAGTTTCGGATCAAAATGAACATGTTCGATATGATTTAACTCGCACGACCGAGAGCACTTCAAAGGCTAATTCATGAACTTGACTTGAACATAACTGATTTAACATGATTCTAATAAGATCAAGAGAAGGTAAACCGAGTTACCTCTTTGAACGCTCAGCTAAATTATGCAAAATCTCATGATAGCTCGGATGTTGCGCCTCCGTGCGTGCGGCGACTCTCGCGCATGCTTGCGACTAAGATTTCCGTGTGTGTACTCTCACTAAGGGAAACTCTCACTTATTTAGTACTATTTTAGGAGTACAAAATGGCTGAAATTCTCCCCAACTCTCAACTATATATGATGACTGAAATACAAATGAAGAGGTGGGGAAAATTCACTAGCCAATAATATCATGCCATTTGCTAGAGTTGGAGGGATTAAGGATGCTTAATCACCACTTAACTAGCTTAGTCACCTCTTAGTCCCTTAAGCTTGAGACAACTCATGCTAAGATAAATCCTCATGCTAATAAAAGGATAAAAACATCACATGACTTGAACTAAAAAAAATGCTCACGGCATTATGTGGAAAATTGATAAAATTCCACCAATATGCTTACGGAATTTTAATTACATAAGCATGATTAGTTCCCAATTAAGCACAATTAATATTCTTAATTATTTGACTAATCTTAGTACTTAATACCAAAATTATTTCGAATGTAATCGTGACATCGAAAATAATTTCGGATATTCCTGACTTGGACGATTAATCTGAATATTGATATTTCGAATAATTCGTCAACTTGAACTTATTAATTTCGGACTTATTTATTAAATAAATAAGTAGGAATTAAATCTGGAAACTTATTCGGTTACTGAAATAGTTAAACCGAATATATTTTATCGACTAATAGTCGAACTTTAATAACTGACTCGAACTCATGTTTGACGATTACTCGAATATTTCCCAATTCGAATAATACGTCAATACTGGATTAATTAATCCCGAACACACTAAGGTCCATTTATTAAATTAACAAACTGAGATTAATTACTAGAACTGGCTCGGTTAATCCATAAAATTAACCGGATGTTCTTCGACTCAACGTCGAATTTAGAACTTAACTAGCTGAATAACATGGACTTGAACATTAACAGAAATATTTATTAACAAAGGCTAGCTTTTACTCGAAAGCTAGTATTTTTCTTTATTAATAAAATACAGGGCGTTACAATCTACCCCCTTAAAATATTTTTGTCCTCGGAAATACTAAAACTGAAATGTGCAAGCTTAATATAAAGCTTATACTTTCCGATGACATAACTTGAAAATTCCGAATTTTAATACTGAACAGTAGATTTGATCTGAACTGAAGAATCATCAATTCACAATTAAGTGAATTGTCGATTACTGCTGGCTGAATATGGACACTTTTCTGAATAAAGTGTTCCACTGATTATACATGACCTTAAAAGCATAATTATTGAGCGTATTGGTCATCATATCCTGGCTGATTGTTGATCTTCGGTCTGAACGTTGGTTGTGAAAAACTCCAGTCGTTGGTACACACGAAAAATTTCAAAAATACGCACATGTACAAATGAGGATAACTAGCAATAGCGGTAATTACCTTTCGTGAACATCTACTTGATAACGCGGCACATCGTTCGCGGCACATTATAATGCGGCACACCTGCTCCTCATCAAGTGAGTGCGGCACGCCTGCATATAGCACCTGGCGAACATTGCACCTGCATCGTTGACGTAGTCTGTATAACTGATCATATCTGTACCTCAAGCTAGTAACCTCAATGTACTATAATGCTAACTCTCTGTGATCTCCCAGTGTACTGTGACTCAGGCATGGCATCCTTCTCTTCTTGTGACATGCATCCTTGAATGGAAATCGTCGATTCATCTCTACGGTATTGTCTGTTGCTGTTGATTGATCTTCTCTATCACGAATGAAAGATGTGTCAGACATCGCCATGTTGTACCTGCAAATCTTTACCTTCCCTGAGGTTTAACATAACCTCAAGAAAAGTCTATCAGGAACTAATCTTTCCTGTGATTTCCGAAATTTTCAGAATTTGAGAATCAAGGCACTGGATATACTGGTAAGTCTTGTCTTATTAGACAGACCATCCTTGACTTTGACATGACTAGCCTCAACATTCATATAACTGAATAACCTTTACTTGAACTCTGGATTCTATCCCTAGACGATTCAATGGTCATCTCGGAATTTAGAACATGACATTTATTGACTTACTGTGGCTTGATAAGGTGCGACTTCAAGTTTCCAGGTAAATTTGGAATAATAGTCCGTATATCAGACCTCCATATTTTACCCGACTTAGTAACTATTATACGTCGACCTTAAACTCATGAACATTGACTTTAAATCGTGAACATTGACTTTACATCGTGAACATTGACTCATGACTATGTACTATATAGGGCTGCTCCAGTATCAACTGGTCCCGCAAGTACAAAAGAAATAACTGATCTTGAATTATTAGCAACCGTAACATGGAATATCAAACTGATAGAGTACATGACATAACTCACTTTAAAGGTTGTTATTACATGAAATCATACTGTTCCGGGTCCCATCTTCAAGCCTCCATGGTATATCCGGCTGAATGGCTTTTATTTCAAGCCTCCATGGTAACCCAGAATATTGACTGTTATACACTGAAAACTGTTACTTTTGACAATGGCTTGGGAAACATAACAACCTTTAGCATGAAAAGTTAGCCTTGAACATGATTTACTGATCTGACTTAGGAAATTTGAGTCTATTCCCTAATCTAACTCAAGGAATTCCTCCTTGGAATGTGCCAACTGGTTGGCAAAAATAGGCAATTTTGATAGAAGATTGTCTGAGGAACATGATTGCTAAGATTTGTATAACATAAATGCCTACAAATCACTTGATGAGTCGTAAACTCGACCTGAATAAATCTAGAATTTAATCTAGAGTTCTCAAATTTAGCCCCTTTCTAAGGTTCTGAATTCTGATTCGAGCATCCTTACTGATGACATCATACTGAGTATAGAAAGCACACAAATCTCTTGACGAGTTGCTAAACATGACTGGGAAAATACTGACATTAAATTCTGAGTATACTGACTACTGAACCTGAACATGATTCGAGCATCTTTACTAAATCATAACTGTGAAATTTCTGAGCATAGACATAATAATTTGTTTATAACTTAAAACATGAATCAGCACTTACCTGTAGTCGGCGAGGCGTGAGCGTGACGTGTTTAGGTTCTTGAAAAATTTCTGACTCATAAAAATTTTTCAGAGACGCAAAAACGTGCTCTGATACCAATTGTAACACCTCGCTATCTCATTAAATCAGAGTGCGTTTTTCGCAAAATTTTTCAAAATAAAAGCATTTATTTTGCGAAATACTGATTCGGAGTGCTACCGTAAAATCTGACTTTATCTGAAAACCGTCATATTAGTCTAACAACAAAATAGTTATATAACATAGTAACCGACTGGAGTCGGATCAAAAGCTGGTTTGACAAACTGAAGTAGTCCACGGAAAACATAGTGTAGCCAAAACATGTTTAAACATATATACAACTGTCCTGAACCTGTCGCCAGCTCACTCCTCGGCTCCGACCCTGTGACCTGAAAAACATGAATAATGTGGGGGCGTGAGCACTAAATCCAATGTGCTCCGAAGAAACTCATACTGAAGTAAACAGTGAAAATAATAACAATATCATGATCCTGGCATATATAACTGAACTGATACTGAACTGAAACCGGTACTGAATAAACATGAACTGATACTGATATCGTGATAATCATCACCTGACTGATAACTGAACATCTGCCAGCATAAATGTCGGACACCATGTGCACACTCTAGTGGGCAGACTAGGCCACTAAAACTTAGAATGGACTGGCGACCATTCCGAGCGGATACTGATAATACATACCTCAAACATGGTAGCGTAATTATAATCAATGTAATACCCAGTCTGTGTCCCCACCTGAACTGCTGATCTGAAAATGTAAGTGCTGATTGCCTGCAAAACTGACATATATAAACAAATACTAAGTACTATGCTCAGATTTATTAAAATAGCTGCTAAGATGCTCGACTCGATCTAAATAGTCAACTGGAACCATCTCGGGGTCTAACTTTAATTGATAAGAAAAACTGGACTGAACTGGTACTGCTAAACTGAACTGAACTGGTTGCACATGACTGAACATAACTGAATATGAATGATCATGACTGAACTGAAAATTTAACTGAAATACTGAACTGAACTGACTAACAGACTAGACTGAAAATACTGAACTGATAACTTAAATGATTACACTGAACTGACTGAATGAATCGGTATAACTGAAATCAGTTAAAATCGGAACTGAACTGACATAACTTTACTAAACTGGACTGGACTCGGAAATTAACTGAAATTTGGACATGAACTCGAACTGGAATATTTAATTTTTAAATTAAACAGAACCGGTCTGAACCGGCCGGTCTGAGGTCTGGCCGGACCGTCGGTACAGTGTGACCAGGTCGTCGGCTGCTGACTCGGCCAACCGGCCTGCTAAGGCCGCGGGCACGGCTGCTGCGGGTACTGGGCATGGCTTAGTGCACAGGCATGGCTGCTCGCTTGCACTTACGTGTTGCTGGCATGACGCGAGGTACAGGCGTGTGTATCGCGCGTACTGACAAGCCCTCGCGTACTGACTGAGCGTTACTAGACGTGTATCATGGTGACTGGCGCTGCCGAGCACTATGTGCGTCGGCTATCGCGCAACTGGACACTGTCGAGTCTTACTGCACACCGCGACGTGCGTCTGGACACATGAACACGCAAACAGACACTGGCTATGCATGGCTGGGTACCGCCCGGGCGCTACCGTGCGACTCTCGCGGTATTGGCCACTCGAGCGTGCTGCTGAGCACTGCCTATGGCCGACTGGTACGCGAACACGCATACTGGCGTGCGCTACTGCACATTGGCGTGCCTTACCGCACGCTGGCACGCGTGACTGCGCGTTGGCGTGCGTATACGCACTGCCAATTACTACCTGCTGTGGTTAAGGGTTATGCGCGACGCCCGCACAGCATACCTCACGCATGACTGCCTATGCACTGCGGCCGCTACGTGCGGGCAGCGCATTCACGACCTACCCTCGCTGGCCGTCCGACGACTTCCTCCGGCAACATCAACGTGACTTAACATGATTTTTTCATAAAATGACCATATATACCGAATTTACTCAAAAATCATGAATTTGCTCGACGGCTAAGGTGGCCGGTGGCGTGCGCACCGTGCGCTGCCTACGGCTTTAAGCCGATTCTTGGACCGAACTTAACTTTTCTTCGACAACTATTACATAACTGAACATGAAATATTATCTAATGATCATATAAACCTGAAATTCTCGAAGGATCATTATTTAACATGACTAAAAAATCTGGTTGGCCCGTGGCATGCGCTATGTGTGCAACCCACGTCTCTTGGCCAACTAATCGACCAAACATGAAAATATCCCGACAAACTTAACTTAACTGAACCTAATATGGTATATACTGACTGAATACATGAAAATTGGTCGAGAGTTTTGGATCAAAATGAACATGTTTGATATGATTTAACTCACACGGCCGAGAGCACTTCGAAGGCTAATTCATGAACTTGACTTGAACATAACTGATCTAACATGATTCTAATAACATCAAGAGAAGGTAAACCGAGGTTACCTCTTCGAATGCTCGGCTAAATTACGCAAAATCCCGTGATAGCTCGGATGTTGCGCCGCCGTGCGTGCGGTGACTCTCGCGCATGCTTCGACTAAGCTTTCCGTGTGTGTACTCTCACTAAGGAAAATTCTCACTTATTTAGTACTATTTTAGGAGTAAAAAATAGCTGAAATTCTCCCCAACTCTCAACTATATATGATGACCGAAATACAAATGAGGAGGTGGGGAAAATTCACTAGCCAATAATATCATGCCATTTGCTAGAGTTGGAGGGCTTAAGGATGCTTAATCACCACTTAACTAGCTTAGTCACCTCTTAGTCCCTTAAGCTTGAGACAACTCATGCTAAGATAAATCCTCATGCTAATAAAAGGATAAAAATATCACATGACTTGAACTAAAAAAATGTTCACGACATTATGTGGAAAATTGATAAAATTCCACCAATATGCTTACGGAATTTTAATTACATAAGCATGATTAGTTCCCAAATAAGCAAAATTAATATGCTTAATTATTTGACTAAGCTTAGTACTTAATACCAAAATTATTTCGAACGTAATCGTGACTTCGAAAATAATTTTGGATATTCCTGACTTATACGATTAATCCGAATATTGATATTTCGAATAATTCGGCAACTTGAACTTATTAATTTCGGACTTATTTATTAAATAAATAAATCGGAATTAAATATGGAAACTTATTCGGTTACTGAAGTAGTTAAACCGAATATATTTTATCGACTAATAGTCGAACTTTAATAACTGACTCGAAACTCATCTTTGACGATTACTCGAATATTTCCCAATTCGAATAATACGTCAATACTGGATTAATTAATCCCGAACACACTAAGGTCCATTTATTAAATAAACGGACTGAGATTAATTACTAGAATTGGCTCGGTTAATCCATAAAATTAATCGGATGTTCTTCGACTTAACGTCGAATTTAGAACTTAACTAGTTGAATAACATGGACTTGAACATTAACATGAATATTTATTAACAAAGGCTGGCTTTTACTCGAAATCTAGTATTTTCCTTTATTAATAAAATACGGGGCGTTACATCATCACCATCTCACGCCATCATCATAACTCCAAATCGACGGCCATTGTCACGCAATCGCTGCAACCATCCTTTTGCTGCTAGTCGCCGGTCACCATCATCAATCGTCCGACAACAACACTAACAACATCGTTCAAGCCACGCCATTGCCCTACTGCTATGTGTAAACCATCCTCTGGTGGTCCATGTTTGCGCTCAGAAGCTCCAGCGTGCATCACCTTTACTACTCTGCCTCGTGCTTGATCGTTGTAGCAGGCTTGCACAGCAGTCCGGCAGGCCCCTACGTGATTGCAAGGACCATCAGCGTCGCCAACCGCAGCAGCTTCATCGTGACCCGATTGCAGGCCTTCGTTGATTTCAGCGACGAACCGACAGCAACCTTCAGGCGAGTTCAACCTCAACTGCAACCCTTCGCAGTGACTAGCAGCTCCCGATGAACCCCGTTAGCCACTGCTCCTCCCCCGCAAGACGAAGCGCAGCCGTCGAACATTTTCATGAGAACGGTATCTAGGCTGGAACCCCGTCTCGTTTAATTTTGGGATTTGGTTATTGTGATATATTACGTGCTAATGTGATAAACGTGTAAATTTCGAGCTAATTATGTGCCTTATATAAGTACTTGTGAGAATTTTGATATACATATGCTATTTGGATTCCAAAGTGATTGCCGTCACTTTGGATTATTGTCGAACTAAGGTTATGTGGTATAGACCGGGGAAATATGGTGGATTATTAGACTTAGGAATTTCCTTGACGCAATGGCTTTGGCCTTGTTTCGTTTCGATGTGTATAGTGTGAAAAATAAATTTTTGAAAATTATGCTGTAGCCGGTTTTTGCTAAAATCACCATAATTCGTGTATTGCTCCAAAAAAATCTGATTTTTGTGATATGTGGTAATTCTGTTGTTATATTACTTGTATTAAATATTTGAGATTTTTATATGGCTTGTAGCCTCGTCAAAACTCGAAAACCATTTCTGGTCTGTTTCTTAATAAATTCATATAAAATCGAGTTCTTGCCCAAAATGGCTTAAATTTTTTATATGTTCCTCTTCTACATGATATCTTGTTGCTGTAAAACATTCAAGTTTATGTTCGGACTGTAGCTATTTTAAATAGTATAATTCGATTTTTGGTCAGTTTTTGCTTGATTTATTTAAATTGGTTAGGAGCATGTTTAGGGGTTTTTCTTTGGTGAAAATGTGTGTTTTTCAATCCTTTATGTGTTGTAAAAATTTGAATTCAAATGTGCAAGCCTATCTCCTTATAGCCCTGTTCTTATAAATTTGAACTAGTCCTTTTAAACCATTTTTGGCACCGGTTGGCCTTGTTGGCAAATCCTTGACCCGTTGACCCCGTTTTTGTTTCAAACCTTCATTGCCTGCTTTTATATGATTATTTAATTAGTTGGTCGAGTCTATGAGTCGTCCTAATGTTCCAACTCCACAACTTCCACGAGTTTCTTCGTCGATGTGATTCGACTAAGTATAATTCTTGTTATTTGTGTAAGAGTCGAGATAGTTGCTTATGGGACTGTATTGACTTATGTACGTGTCTGACGAGCATTGTCTCAACCACCAATGATTTTTGGGTTAATTTGCTTTATTATCCGACTCCAGGTGGGTTTAATTTGAAAAATTGCTATGTTTTAAATGTTATTAAATGTTTGCTTGTGGTATGATCAATGTATGTATGTGAAATATGTAGCCTTCGATGTAAGCTGTGTCGGCCGTCGAACGGTTATCCCCGTAACTGTAAAGCGAAACCCGTGGGTTTTACTCCTACTGCTGGCATCAATAGAAGCCCGAGGGGCATTCGGTGTAGAAGCCCGAGGGGCATTAGACGTAAAATCCCGAGGGGCATTCGAAGTAAGACCACATTGAGGGGCATTCGTTATTTCTACCAGTAGTAGTCTATTGATATAAGTGTGTACATGAGTCTGATTATTGTGATTATTGATGGGAAATTGGGATAGATAATTGTTTCGTATACATGATGAGACCATACCTTTGATTATTGATTGTTGGTTATTATTGAGGTTAACATTTATTGTATAGCGGTGAGCACTACTGTTTCGCTTGTGCTCATCCCCACCTGCTCTTCATGAATGCAGGTTAGTGTTGCGGGCACGGCGGAGGGAAGCGAATGTGGTCATAATAATTGTTAATGCTTCCGCTTGAAACTGGATTGTTGCTATTATTGTTTTATTTGATTACTGAATTATTGATAGAGAATGTTTTCCCTAGAATTTTATGAGTATTGGATTGGTTATCGATTATTGAATTGGACTATTATTGGAATATTGATTATTGATTATTGAGTACTGAGGATTAAGTATGACTGTTTGAATTTTTATTGGTTTTGAAAAAGAGTAGCGCCTCAAGTGTTTTTTAGAAAAATTAATTTGAAAAATTTATCATGAATTTTGGCAAATTAAAGTAGGGCGTTACAGTTTGGTATCAGAGTCAGTCTGCGTTTCTGTAGACTGGTTAATGTGAACTATTTGATTATGTGATTTGACCTTACGTTATGACAAGTCTCTCTCGTCGTGCCCGCTAGCTCAGGTATGCCTGAATGATTATGAAACTATTGTGCATTGCTTGATTATTAATTACTGAACTTAAATCGGGGCTTAGGAATTTATCTTCCTACTTTTAAACATTCTTGAACTCTAGGCGAGTGGTGAATTTAGTTATATGAACTTGAACTCTAGCGGTATAGAGTTACGTTCCGACTTGAGAATTTGTTTGTACGGAAATTTGCTATAATGTTATCGAGTTGAATTATGTTTATAGCAGTGCTCTCGTTATAAACCTTGGTGTCCTCAAGTGAGGAGCATTCGCAATGCCATCTTGAAAGGAGAAGGCTTACATGAAGGGAGCAGACGACCGAAGGAGTCCCAGTTGTTTGGGTATTCAGGAGTCTGAACCATTGTCGATAGAACCATTAGATGCGAGATTGGAACCTAGTCAAAGGCGACATGACATATTCTTTTGCGAAAATCATCTTCAGTATATTAAGCCGCGAGCGATTTCCTAGCAGCAGGACTTACCGTTAACAACTTGAACCAATGAAAGAGGCGATAATCGTAGATTCGTGGATGCGAGGCAACTTTGTTTCATTTTAAATTCTTGATTTCTTAAAGACTTTGCAAACCCTTGCCTTTTTTTATGGCAAGCAATTTTGAATTTTGCTTGGAGCTTCGTTCGTTATCCAATTTTCGTGTTTTGATAATTTCGCTTGATCTTACCCTTCCTGGCATAGAGCTTCAGATAGAATTGAGCATCGACATTTTGTTATGGATCCTGGTCTTTTAAAACTTGTTTTGCGATACCTCTAACTCGATGCGGAAAGTTAAAGAGAGCGAGTAGCGTTACAATTCATGGGAATGCAATAGACACCAGATGTTTGCGATCGACCTAGTTCTTTTCTCGTATTATTTGGGGTATACCCGTGTTTAAACCCCTACCTTGGTTTCGCTGTGTAAGCAATTTTTCAAGCTTTTCAACTCTAAATTTCGTTCCTCTTGAAGTTTAGCCAATTCTTATTTATCTTAAGTTGGGTATTGACCTTGTTTTTGAAAATCCGATTGCAAGTAAGATTAAGCACCTTTTTGTTCTGCTTGTCTTTATATTTTTGCGAGGTATATGATTTTCATCGCGATGTCATCACTACGTTATCACGAAGACTCGAGGGCGTAATTTCCATCGCCACCTTCTTGAATAATCTACCCTCGAGGAAGACAAAATTATTTATGCTCGGCATCGAGGTGAACATGCAGTTGCAGAAGCCAACACAAATCGGTTCGATAAGAAAGATGGAGTGATTTGACACATATCAAGAAGTGTTTCATTCCACCTTAAAAGATTATGAAATCTTTTAAGGAGGATAGATGAGTCCGGAGCAAGCACATCGGGAAGTGTAGAACCTTCTTAGTTTTGAATTATGTTCATCGTAGTCTCTAGAAAATCCCATCCTTTTACTTCTTTCGGAGTTTGGGGGAGCCGACATTACGACCAATGCTGATATTCAGAAAAATCGAGGCGAACTAGTTATTGTATTTTCCGACAGGAGCTGCTGATCTGAGATTATTCCTTACTGAATAACCGTATTAGAATTTCTTTGAGAATTCTTGTCTATCTCAATCGTTGATGTCTTCGCGTATTAGATTGTGTCGTTTGGAAAGGGAGTGGACTTGGAACTCGGACTCGCACCTTGCTATTTCTGAAACCCTTGAACTTTTGAATATTGTAAAATGCCCGATATATGGATTGTTTTGTTGAACCCAAAATTTTTGAAATTTGCCTTTTTGGATTGTCTTAGATTGTAAATTTTTTATAGAACCCTGAACTGAACGCTGGCCCTAGCTAGATGTAGCCATGCAAAGTGGTGGCCGAGCACGAACAACCATGCTGAGAGACGGGAGGCTTGCGCGCGGTCCACCGTTGACTCACATGCAAACTGCAGCCGCCATCACTGTACGCACGAATTCCCCAGGCCAACGTATACGGCCAACCATCGATGTTTTTCCTGAACTGTTGAAACCATTTCATGCTTGAATACTTGGTTATCCTTTTGAACCCCTTTCGTCCGAACCTTGAACCGAGAGCTCCATGTCCCACTAAATGAGTGTAAAGCTTTAATCGATGATTTCTGATTAAGAAGAGTAGGTAATGAGTCCCTATGCTTTATTTTCGAGTTCTTCGAGTGGGAAAATTGGGAATGTCGTATTGATATTGGTCAATCCTTATGGTTGCACATAAGGACTATGTTCGACTCATGGAGTCGATACCTTGAGAGTATTTGCTAGAACACGCCGACGAGGCGGTCCTACTCACGGATCGATATCGGATACCAAACATGTACATACATGATTTCGAGTAAACCTAAGCATGCTCCTAAAGGACGAACAGAGATATACCTTTCTTCAAGGCTTCGATTCGATCTGAGCGATCTTCTAGTCTGTGTCCCGACCACGTTTGGATGCCGGATGGACAACGATCCTCCAAACGGTTGAAAAGAGCGGATTGCCTTTGTTCTTCTCTGAACCCTTCGCGTAACTTTCTCCTCACGATGGTGGCTGAAGATATCAC
>CACSLK010024742.1:12952190-12963511 GCA_902706635.1 Striga hermonthica
CGTTTTACGTGTCGATTAACATTGACTAAAGACCAAACCTATCTGCCCATTAGGTTGTGGTGTTCAGACGAACTTCATCAACGGTACTCTACATCATCTCAGAGTCGGCAAATATTTTATAAAGGTAAACGTCCATATCCTAACTATAGATTCCACTGCGTTAGGATTTATTTCGATAAGTTCAATATTGTGCATGTTGTTTGACGTTCCTAACAGAACCCAACAACCCTTTCTTACGCCCGAATGTCATACGCCTATGGACCTCCTTCTTGGGTGCCCTGGCGTACCTCCATGCGCGACCGTCATTGGCCGGCTCGTGTGATCACGCATCCAACCCGTGTAATCTTCCGCGTGCATGGTCGCGCGCTATCCTTTGACCCTCTAGTTTCGTCCTTCTTATGCTCGACCCTCGTGTAGTCGACCCTTGTGTGGTTGACCCTTGGCTCATGCAGTTCGCCTCGTGCGCTCGTGCTTCACGTCCGTGCACTCCCCCTCGCGCTTGCTTACGCGGTGTCCTTGTGAACGCGCGAGCTCCTCTCGCGCATACCCGCTCCTTTACACGAGATTCCCGTCGACTACCCCATGCTCTCATAGACTCGTGCCACTCGCTACGTGCTTGTGCGCCTCGCATACGAGCGCGTACCCGTCTTTTAGGCCATGCATGCGTGATTTTGGCCCTTTTTTTGGCCTTCTTGGATAGTCTCGGCCTTCTGCCCTTCTCGTCCTCGGGTGCCGAAACCCATATCTTTATCATTCCCGCCCCATTTGAGAATGTCCTTGTCCCCAAGGACTCGTCTCAACATCAATTGGGGCACCGCTACTTCTTCCTCAACCTTGAGCATGCCTTCTCCATCCTCTTCCCGAACCTCCCCGACGACTTTGCCCCCTTCCAGACTCGACTTCTTTGAACTCGACCAAAGTCTCTACGTTGACTTCGATCACTTCGGCTACCTTGGGCTTTCCATTGCCTACGACACCGAACAAAGGTGATTCATCGGACTCGACTGGCTCGACCACGTCCTCGGTGTCTTTTATGTTCTCGCCAAAATATCTTGAAAGTTCAAATGGAATTTTTAGCTCCTCGCACAGTTCCTTGACCAACGTGTGTGGGTTACTTGAGGTTCTCGCGTTGATCTCATTCCATGCAAATTTTTACTTGTATCTATGGCCCGAAAGAAAAAGAAGGAAAAAAAAGTCGAACCAAAAAAAAAAAAAAGTCAGCCCCAGGAGAAGGGGAAATTAAAAAATAAAAGATAAATAAGCAAGAAACACGATTGGACACTCTCAACGAAAGCACCAATGATGAGGGATCGTGTTTCTTGTCTCGGTTTGTGGATAATCGCGCACTAAGGGCATTCGATTAAACACAAGGTTGTGACAAAAGACGCTCTAAGGGCCTTTTTTAGACACGATTGTATGATAAACACACACTGACGATCTTGCTTAAACACACGAATGAACAAAACGTTCTTTTCTATTAACCACTCGACATATGAAAATAATAAGAGTACATGGTTATTTATAGGAGAAACTAGTCCTAAGAGAGCTATAATTCTAACTAGGAAAGAATATAAAATCCTAAGGCAACTAAATATCTAAAATCCTAATCTAAGCCAAAGTCCCAAAATACTAAAGAAAGATAATAAAACATGTAGAAAAGTATCAAGAATAATCTAGAGAAGATTCAGCTCCAAAAGGACTCCTACAAGTCTTGTTTCTTGATTGGCAAGTCATGCCCATGTTGTTGCCCTGTCTGCCCTGCGCTCGCGCCAGCGCATGCTGCCAGCGCGCGTGATGGTGGATCGTGAATTTGCCTACCGTTTGTGAATAGTCGCGCACTCGGGGCCTTCGACTAAACACGATAAGTGTGACTTCAAGACGCTCTCAGGGCCTTCTCTTAGACGCGGTTGTATGATAAACATACACTACGGCCTTGCTTAAACACTCGATTGAACACAATGTTCCCTTTTCTATTCACTCATTCAACATGTTCCATATGGTGAGAGTACATGGGGTACATGGGGTATTTATAAGTGCAAAATAAATCTAAGCCTAGTCTAAATAGATCTCCTAATCCAAGCAATAATATATATCCTAAGGTAATTAAATCTCCTAATATCTTCTAATAATAAAATCCTAATAATGCTAGAAGTATATAAAAGCAATAAGGAAATAGAATCCTAATTAACTAGCAAGTCTTGAACTCCAAGTTGCTTTGTTTGTACTCCAAGTCGTTTGGCCAAGACTCCTAGCAGCCTCAAGCATCGCGCGCGTCTAATCCCTAGTCGCCTCTGCGCGCGCACCGCCTCGCTTCGCCTACTCCTCCTTGCGTGCGGCAACAACACGCTTGTCTCCCACGCAGCGCCCGTCGCTCTCGTCGTCCGTCCGTGCACCATGTCTCGCGCGTTTCAACCACCCGCGCACTCGCCATCTCTCAGCCCTAGTCTTGCGCGGTCTGGACTTCGCTCGTCTGCCCCACACTCGCGCGCTATCGCGCACGCCCCTTCGTTGCCGTACTTCTCGCGCGCGTGTGCTGCTGCCATCCCTAGGCCTTCGAGGCCTAGGCCTCCTTCCGCGTGTGCACCATTCGCGCCTCCCGCACACCCTGCGCCCTTGCCACCCGACTCCAGCGTGTCCCAGCCAACACCCATGCCCCAATCGCTTGCCACGCACCTCCATGCACCTGCAGCTTCACGCGTACCGCTAATCCCTGTGGCTTGCTCGTTTGTTGCGCACCCGCATGCATCCAGCACTGCCCCCGTGTGCTCCACCCCATTGCGCACATCAAGGCCCAATGCGCACCACTCACTCATGCTCTCCCATTCCCACTTCGTCCTATAGGAATCTCTGGCACGTATCTTCCACCCCTCGCGCACCCATTCTCTTAGCCTCCATTCTCCAAGCACGTCGCTTCCTCGCACAAGCTTTGCACCAATTGCTCCTTGCATTAGTCCTCGACTTGAGCTGCCTCTTAGATCGCTTGGCCTTGCGCCTCTTTGACCTTGGGCCACATCCTCTCAGCTCCTCGAGCATGTTCTCTATCCAAATATCAAGTTCATCCATCGTCTCGTCCTCAGACTCTTCGGGATTAACAACCAATTCCATATAATTCCCCTCCTCTTCAAGACTTTCCTTGTCCTCAAGGATAATGAAATTCAGCTTGCGGACTCGACCATCATCTTCATCTTCATCGGTGACTCCCCTGGATCATCGGTCATCAACTTGATTCACTTACTCGATCGCCCAAACTCCATAGTTCCTCTCCAATAATCAGTTGTGATTTGACCAAGCGTCTCCAACCACTGACATCCAAGTACCACATCAGTCGCCTTCAATGGTAAGGCATATAGATCAACTCTCATCTTTTGACCTTGAGCTTCCATCTTTACTCCTTTGAAAAGTATATCTCCTTGAAGTGTTTCTCCGTTGGCTAACTTGACTCCAAAAGGTTTCACCTTTGTGAATAAAATCTCGATCTCCTTGGACAGCTCTTCATCGATGAAGTTCAGCGTGGACCCGCTGTCTACCAATACCTCCACCAATTTGCCACTAATTTTAGCTGTGAATGTGATCATCTTCGGGCCACGTTTATTGCACTTGGCCACATGTAGCAAGGTCTCCTCAACTGGTTCGCTCTCCTGTTCCCCCTCGAACTCAAGCAAAAAGACTTATGTACCTTTGCATTTGTGGCCTGGCGTGTATCGTTCGTTGCATGTGAAGCATAGGCCTTTTTCTCTTTGCCGTTGCATCTCCTCGTCCGTAAGCCGCCGCATGTTTCTCGTGGTTCGAACATTCCCGCTCATCGGCTTGCTCTTGAGTCACGGCGCTTGTTCCTCGACCGCAACTTGTGCGTGCCTTAACTACGTTCGCGTGTTGCTTGGCTTCGCCTTACGGACCGCCGCGAGGTGGTCCTCATGCAATCGAGCCGACTCCATAGCCGCTCGCGTCGACCTCGGCCTATCTAACCTCACCTCAGCTGCTAGTTCAACTCTCAATCCTCCATTGAACGCTCCTACTAGCGCACTCTCGGGCCAATCCTGCACCCTACTAGCAATGCGCTCAAACTCCTTTTGATAATCCCGCAAACTACCAACTTGCTTAATTCGAGACAAAGCTTCATATAATCAAAGTAATCACTAGAACCAAACCTCGTGATGAGCTCTCTTTCAAAATCCCTCCAACACATGTACTCGCCATTGTACTTGTGCAAAATCCATTGCCACCAAACGTTTGCCTCTCCATCAAGATGATAAGCAGCAATTTGAACTTGTCCATACCTTGGCACATCGCTGATCTCAAAAAATTGCACAGCCCGACTCAACCATGCATCTGGATCTACTCCCGTGAATGTGGGCATAGTCAGCTTCGGCCGTGTATACGTCTGCTCCTCTCGGTGCCGTTCATCACAGTGGTGATCCGCGTGCCCATCGCACCGTCGCCGATCCTCACGCTGGTGGCCCACGTGCTATGCGCGCAATCATCATCCTCGTGCTCAGTCCCGAGCCCGCTAGACGCCGAGGTGGACCTCGCTTCGTGACTCCTTCGTGGCTGTAGGTTCATGCGTGTAAGTTGCCCGACCAAGTCGTGGACCATAAGCTCGATCTTTGCCAACTTCTCATTAGTCATATGTTGGCCATTATCAGTGGTCTTCAAGCTTTTCTCCAATGCTTTGATCCTTTCACGGTTTGACAACATCTCTCCCTCTTTTTTTTTTTTAAGACTCTAAAAATAAAATCAAACAAACTAGGATGACACTTTTTTTTTATACTAACTCAACTCACGAAAAAAAAGAAAGAAAAAGAAGGGAGAACTCGAATGATGAGGGATCGTGAATTTGCCTACCGTTTGTGAATAATCAAGCACTCCGGGCCTTCGACTAAACACGATACGTGTGACTTCAAGACGCTCTCAGGGCCTTCTCTTAGACACGGTTGTATGATAAACACGCACTACGGCCTTGCTTAAACACACGATTAAACACAACGTTCCCTTTTCTATTCACTCATTCGACATGTTCATAATGATGAGAGTACATGGGTATTATAGGTGCAAAATAAATCTAAGCCTAGTCTAAATAGATCTCCTAATACAAGCAATAATATAAATCCTAAGGTAATTAAATCTCCTAACATCTTCTACTAATAAAATTCTAATAATGCCAGAAGTAAATAAAAGCAACAAGGAAATAGAATCCTAATTAACTAGCAAGTCTTGAACTACAAGTTGCTTTGCTTGTACTCCAAGTCGTTTGCCCAAGACTCCTAGCCGCCTCAAGCATCGCGCACGTCTAATCCCTAGCCGCCTCTGCACGTGCGCCGCCTCGCTTCGCCTACTCCTCGTTGCGCATGGCAACCCGCACGCTTGTCTTCCACGCAGCGCCCGTCGCGCCGTCCGTCCGTGCACCGTGTCTCGCGCGTTGCTGCCACCCTCGCGCTCGCCATCTCCTAGCCCTAGTCATGCGCGGAATGGACTTCGCTCGCCTGCCCCACACTCGCACGCTATCGTGCACGCCCCTTCGCTGCCGAACTCCACGCGTGCGTGTGCTGCTGCCACCCCTAGGCCTTCGAGGCCTAGGCCTCCTTCCGCGTGTGCGCCATTCGCGCCTCCCGCGCACCCTGCGCGTGCATCACCCCGATCACTCGACCATCCTCGCGCATCAAGGGCCGATGTGTGTTGTTCGCTCATGCTCGCCCATTCGCACATGGTCCCAAAACAATCTCCGGCACGCATCTTCCACCCCTCGCGCACCCATTCTCTTAGCCTCCATTCTCCAAGCACGTCGCTTCCTCGCACAAGCTTTGCACCAATTGCTCCTCGCATTAGTCCTCGACTTGCGGTGCCTCTTAAGTCACTTGTCCTTGCGCCTCTTTGACCTTGGGCCACATCTTCTCGGCCAATCTCACCTACAAGAAGGTCGATAATCCTCCTCATGTGGCTCTTCAAGCATGTTCTCTAGCCAAATATCAAGGTCGTCCATCGTCTCGTCCTCATACTCTCCGGGGTTAATAACCACTTTCGTATCGCCCCGCCACCATGCGCACCTGCCTGTGCGCGTGATGAAGGGATCGCGGTTCATGTCTATTTGGTGTGAGTAATCGCGCACTCAGGGCCTTCGACTACACACGATAGGTGTGACTAACAGACGCATTCACGGCCTTCTCTTAGACACATGAGACTTCAAGATGCTCTTAGGGCTTTCTCTCCGACACGATTTGTATGATAAACACGCACTGCGGCCTTGTTTAAACACACGAAAGAACACAATGTTCCCCTTTCTATTCACTAATCAATTTTCTTGTTTCGAGAGTGAAGATGTACATGTGGTATTTATAGGTGCATAAATTAAATCTAAGCCTAACCAAACAAGATCTCCTAATTCTATAATTAAAAACAATAAGGAAATTAAATCCTAATATTACTAAAACTAAAAATACTTGACTTGCACTCCAAACTACTTGAAGCTCAAGTCATCTCAAACCCTTCACATGCCGCCTCATCGCACCGCCCCAGCGCGCGCCGCCCTTCGGCTTTCCTAATCCTTGGCGCGCGAGGCATCGCGCGCCTTGTCCCGCACGCATGCGCCCACCGCCTTTACCTCGCCTAGTCCTACGGGGACTAGGCTTCGCTCGCCTGCTTCCCACTCGCGCGCCAATGCGCGCGCCTCGTCATCGCCGCCTTCCCCTTGCTCGTGCGCGCCAGCGCCCATCTCGCCTAATCCTCCACAGCTTAGGCCTCTGTCCGCGTCGCCCCACGCGTTGCTGCCCGCGAGCCCCCATCATTCCTAGGCCTGCCAGGCCTAGGCTGTTACCCGCGTGAACTCCATTCGTGCATCTTGTGCTCCCCGTGCCTCCGCGGTTCGAAGCCCGCGCGTCCCAGCCACTTGCGCATTTAGCCTCCACACTCGCCATCTCGCCGTCTCTCCCGCGCTCCGCTGACGCCTCGCGCGTGACACTAGTCGCCGCGCCCCCTGCTCGCGCATCACTTGCACGATGCGCACCTTCGCATATTAGCCCTTCGTTCGCGCCCGACTCCAACCGCTCGCCCGATGGGCCTAGTCCGCCATGGCAGTCCCCGATCCGTATAATTGGCCCACTTGATGGACCCGGTTCATCCCATGGGTCCCATCCTTCCACGCACCTACCTTCCGTTCCCGTGCAATCTCCGGCACTCCATGTCCAACCGTCTTTCAGCCTTTGCTTACCTCGCCTTCGAGCCTCCATCTTCCATGCACGCTTCTTCCTTGATCAAGGCCCACAACAATGACTTGCCCTCTTAGCCTTTGCCTTTCGTTATCTTCGAGCTTGCCTAGCCTTCAACTTCGACCTTGGACCACATCCTTCTGGCCAATCTCTCACGCATGATGGTTAGTAAATCGGGCTAGTTGGCTCCTCCAGCATATTTTCCAACCATAAATCGAGATCTTCAACCATTCCATCATTCGACTCACCGGGGTTAATAACCACTTTCGTATCATTCCCCTCCTCTTCAAGACTTTCCTTGTCCTCAAGGATAATGAATTTAATGCACCTTCATCATCATTGTTCTGAACGTTGGCCACTTCAGCTTCTCTGGCTTCCACGAGTTATCGTTCAGGCTCCTTTCAATCTCTTCGTTCGTGAAGCTCCTCCAAATACTCTTGCTCCCATGCAGTTAATTCCCTCTCCAATCCTTCGAGATACTCGAGATCTTCCTGATCCAACTCATCCAATTATAACATCATGACTTTCTTCATTTTTTTTACTCTAAAAAAAACAAAATCAAAACAACTAAGATGACACTCTTTTCAGTTTTTTTTTGTCTCGACTCACGAAAAATAGAAGAACAAAAAAAGAAAAATTCGAAAAAAAACTCGAACAAAAAGAAGAGAAAAATTGGCCCCTCAGCAAAAGGCGAACCCATAAAAATAAAAAAGATAGATAGACAAAAACTTTGATCGGACTCTCTCAATGAAAGCACCAATGATGAAGGGATCGCGATTTGTGAGTACTCACGCACTCAGGGCCTTCGACTACACACGATAGGTGTGACTAACAGACGCACTCACGGCCTTCTCTTAAACACATGTGACTTCAAGACGCTCTCAGAGCCTTCTCTCCGACACGATTTGTATGATAAACACGCACTACGACATTGTTTAAACACACGAAAGAACACAATGTTCCCCTTTCTATTCACTCATCAATTTTCTTGTTTTCAATAATGAAGATGTACATGGGGTATTTATAGGTGCATAAATTAAATCTAAGCCTAACCAAACTAGATCTCCTAATTCTATAATTAAAACTAATAAGGAAATTAAATCCTAATATTACTAAAACTAAAAATACTTGACGTGCACTCCAAACTACTTGAAGCGCAAGTCATCTCAAACCCTTCGTATGCTGCCTCATCGCACCGCCCAAGCGCGCGCCGCCCTTCGGCTTTCCTAATCCTTGGAACGCGAGGCATCGCGTGCCTTCTCCCGTACGCATGCGCCCACCGCCTTTGCCTCGCATACTCCTGCGGGGACTAGGCTTCGCTTGCCTACTTCCCACTCGCGCACCTCGTCATCGCCGCCTTCCCCTTGCGCGTGCACGCCAGCGCCCATCTCGCCTAATCCTCCCCAGCTTAGGCCTCTGTCCTCGCAGCCCATACGCATTGTTGCCCGCGAGCCCCGCGCCATCGCCGACTTCCTCGCACGCGTGCTCCCCCGTCATTCCTAGGCCTGCCAGGCCTAGTGTTACGGGCCTAACTTTGGGGCCCGGGACATGGCACGATCCCTTAGAGTGCCATGGTCCGATAGACCCGAGCACAAAGGTGCGAGGGTTTGACTAAGGGAAGGATGTGAGCTGGGCGCGTCCTTGTGGCTGAATGTTGGGATCAGTCGGGTCTTCGTGGGGCGACGAAGACATATGTGCAGTACTTAGCTGAAATTGTCCAAGTGTTGGTCGGATCATGTTTGTTGGTTAAGTCGAGGGCTCAGTCAGACGAGGGTTGTTGCGGGTTGTGCATGGCCTTGTGGTTACGTTGGTTTAACTCGGACGAGGATGTTGGCTAATCAATCAAATGCATGGTTGGACTTAGTCGTATTCGGGCACGCGAGTGCTTTGATGATGCAGCTCGATAGGCGCGTGCGAGGGTGGCGCCGCGTCTAAGCCGTTGGCGGGAACGGTTGGATTTTGAATTGGCAGTTGGGTTGCACGTGGACTAGTTGGTTACTATGTCCCGCGTGGCCTAAGTGGATCATTCCTTCGAGTAGTTGCATGGCCGAGTGGGAACAAGGAAAGCAAGACACGTGGCTGGGCGGTTTCCAGGGACACGTGGCCTTGACGGTTTTCTAACCTGCGAGGGAGTTGGGCAAGGATAAAGCAGGACAATTGGCGCCCGTTATTGCATGAAGCTGAGTTGGCATAAAGTGGATGCGTGCACGTGCTAGGGAGCAGTTGCGGATAACTGCCAAGCGGTTACCAAGCAGTTGGGACTGTGAGGTCTAAGGCCTATAAATAGGCCGAGGCAAGCATTTGCGCGGAGAGAGCGAAACACCGTGAGCGTGATCAAGCGAAAGACCACGTTATACACTTTGTGAGCGAACTTTGTACTGTGTACTTATAGATGCGAGAATTGGCACACGCCAAGTGTAATAGCGAGTGTGTGTAAGGCCAATTTCTGTAAGGCTGGTATATGTATGCATGTATGTGTGCCTGCGTGCACCAAAGTGTGGGTGTGAACCGTGTATACGAGCTGTAGGATCTTCCTTTGTACTTAGTGTTATAAAAGTGCATTGGTTGGGCGTGAGCCCGTAATTGTGCGTGTCACTATTTTACTTGATAGCTTCCGCATGTGTATGTTTGTGACTTGCTTGCATAACCTCGATTAATACTTGTGTGGGCGAGCGAACGATCGAGGGACGGTTAAAGGCTGACTGGTTCGAGGGGAATCAGGCCGCATAGGGTGCTAAGGAGCGAAAAATTTTAGCCTCTACTTAGACTCTGTGACAAGTGGTATCAGAGCCCATTTTTGGGTTCTGAGGGCTGTAAGTCGGGAAACAATGGGCGAACCTAATCGTCCCGAGCAGCTTTTGATGACGTTTGCTGCACGGATACAAAGGCTGGAGGACATGATGGGGCAACCGCCTCAAACACCTCTGTATGCAACGGTCTTCGAGCGTCTACAAACAACTGACGATGCGCTCGCTGACTTAAGCAAGAAGGTGGACGCGATGACGAACTCGGTGGAGTCGCTGCCTGAATTCGTTGAAGGGCGGTTGGAATCTATGCGAGATGAATTTATGTTGCTGTCGGAAGCGGTTGAGTCCAAGATCACGAAGATCCAGGATGACGTGGCCCTACTGAAATGGGTTGGCGCGAGTGTGCTTGCGGAGCAGCGCCAAGTCCCATCTAAAGTCCGAATTCCAGATCTTAAGACGTTTGATGGTACCTGAGATGCCAAGGAAGTCGAAAATTTCCTTTGGGACATGGAGGCATATTTCCATGCAACCAGAGTCCAGGACGACGAGAAAGTGTCAATTGCGAGTATGTTCTTGTCGGGGGACGCAAAACTCTGGTGGCGTGCGCGAGCGTCTGATGACGTGAGTGCAAATCGAGAAGGGATCAAGACGTGGGATGTTATGAAGAAGGAGTTGAGGGATCAGTTCCTGCCTTGCAACACAGATTGGGTTGCGAGGGAAGCTTTAAGAAACCTGAGGCAAGATGGTGCGGTTCGTGAATATGTCAAGGATTTCAGCTCCTTGATGCTAGACATAAGCGAGATGTCGGAGCGGGACAAGTTGTTCAATTTTATGGCGGGATTACAAGGATGGGCCCAAGCCAAGTTGCAGCGGCTAAGGGTTAATGATCTGCCTACGTCAATGGCTGCTGCCAAACGCCTTGTTGATTTCAAGGTAATTAGTGCCTCTGACTCTAGTGAACATGTGAAAGACTCGACGAAGAAGGATGGGAAATCAAAGAAGTTCAAAGGTGGAAAGCACCGAAGAAGTCCGGCGAGGGGAGTAGTGGTACGCCCCGTGATACGTCCAAACAAACGATGGTGGACCGAATTCGTGGTTGTTTCTTGTGTGGTGGCGACCACTTAATGAAGGATTGTCCCAGGCGATTCAAGGCCAAAGCCAACGCCTTAGTGGTGAAAGGCGATGCATGCGACGATGAAGGCACGATTGGCCTAAACTCGTTGGTGTTATTGAACAACGTAAGCGTCCAAGACAAATCATGTTTGGGTTTAATGTTCGTGAAGGCTGCTGTGAAGGATAAGAAAATCATGGCAATGGTGGATTCGGGTGCATCCCATTCCTTCATGAACGAGACGATGGCCTCGCGGCTAGGCCT
>CACSLK010024742.1:13023705-13039983 GCA_902706635.1 Striga hermonthica
TTTAATGAAATTAAATAATAAAACATACCACTAGAGTAATATTATTGCTCTCCCCATTTAGCCACTATTTTACCAATAAAATCGAGCCTCCATGATTAAATAATATTAATCGATTGATTGATTTACCTTCCTATTTTTAAGATATAACGTCCGTTGATTAATTAAATTCCTGACAAAATAATTAATCAACTGCTTATTCATTTCCGAAATTAGTACCACTCAGACTTTAACCATTATGTCAGACAATCGTCTACCTGCAGGGTTTAACATAATGTTCCTTCCTGAGCTCATTTCGGGGACGTCATCAATCCAGAGCACTGGAACATAGTGGCCATAAATAATTTATAATAGCACAACATATAATTATTCTTACTTACCAAAATACCTCGTATGTCATCTTATTAAAATAGGAATCACTTGGTAAATCAAATAAATAATAATAAAAATATATGCCTATTTTATATTATCTTACAGCTTAAGAGAACGCATCAATCACTGAAGGTCTAGGTTACGAAAACGGTCAGTGAGTCTCATATCCATATCCTTCCGTGGTCTTGTTCAACACTTAATATAAGTGCTAGTGTAATCCTTCAGTCAAAGACCAACTGAATCGAGAATACACTACAGTCTTTTTCCAAGTGGGGTCTCACTGCCAGTCTAGACTGTGAACGAATAGTTTAGTCTTATAAGGAACCGATAGGTGATCTTTCTGTTCGAAACTCTTCGAACCACACTACCTCAATATAAGACATGGAGTATGTATTGCATAAATAAATAAACTGCAAACATATGTACTTTGACCGAAATAAGTGTGTAAGTAAACGACCTTATCCTTTTGGACTATCATAATTATTTGCACTTTAAGTGTAACCCATTAATTGGTACTAGGTTTACTACCAAAATTTTATGGGATTTTCTAAAACATATTTGTATTTGCACATAAGCAATCACATAAAACATGCATGATTAATGAGCAATAACAAACTAGGAACTATAATCCAACTATCATGGCCATTAATCAATCTCCAATGTTACAGATAAAACACAGTCCTGTCCTTATTGATTGTGTCCTCCGTTTCAGGTATTGGAACTCCCCTTTCGCAGTGACTCCCACTGAATTAGTTGTCTCCGAGAAAGTCGCCATTGGATCATCACCATGGCATTCGTGTACGTGTTTATCGCCTTGTCCCGTCAAGGTTGGTCCACGCCCGTCGGATCAATAATGAATAATACAAAACAATTACATAATTCATCCTATGACCCACGCAGGAGCCGTACATGAGTTTCTATGAAAGCAATAAACTATGCGGTGTCCCACCGCACGAATAAATTATTACAAGCATTCATCAACCCAAAAAATTCCTAGACATGTCCAAGGCTTTAAAAACAGCATACATTCAACATGAATTAAAATACATACATACGGGCCACAATATTCGGATTCGAAACACCTGCAAAACCTTATTGCAATTTCTAATCTACTATGTCGCTGCGTCCGTACGCACATAATTCATGTAGCATGCAAAGTCCAAAATTCAAACTATGCACGAGGTTGAATTAAACCTGGGCTCTGATACCAGTTGTTGGGTTATGTGAGGAACGTCAAACAAGATGCACAGTATTGAACTTTATCGAAATAAATCCTAACGTAGTGAAATCTATAGTTAGGATATGGGCGTTTACCTTTTAAAATTTTTGCCGACCCTGAGACGATGTAGAGTACCGTTGATGAAGTTCGTTTGAACACCACAATCTAATGGGCGGATAGATTTGGCCTTCAATCGATTCTAATCGATAAGTTCCATGAACGTTGATCACACAGTGCGCGGGTCTCGGTCGTCGGGTGAAGCGAGCAGCTCGTGCGCGTCGGGCGCGGACAGCGGCGGGTACGCGGGTCGCAGCGAATGTGCGTTGGGCATTGGGCGTAAGCGCAAGACTCCTGGGATGCGCGGGTGGACGCTGGCAGCTACTGGGCAAGTGCGTGCACGCGGGCGGTACTCATTCTCCTACGCGGACTGGCGCTAGGATGCGGTGGACGCACGCGGGCGGTTGCTGTGGGTTGCCTGGGCGCACAAGGAGTAGCGTGCGAGTGGTAGGCGGACGTTGGGACCTCGGGCGATGGGCGATCGGCAGCAAGTGCGGACTGAGAGCTCGCGGACGTTGTCACTGGGCGCTGGTACCTCGCGATCGGGACGACTGGCAGCAGCGAGCAAAAAGACGGCATTGGGGACTTGCGGTGGTGACCGGGCGTCGCTGGGCGTCGCCGCTGGGAGCTGGGACTGGGCTCGGCTGGGCGCAACTGTGGGCGGTGGCTCGCAGTAGCGATCGGTTGGGCTCGGGTGGCTTCCGGCGGCGAACGGCGATAAGATGATAATGATGACCAGAAAATATATGTATATTAGGGGCTCAATATATTGTGCCAAAAAGCCTTCTAATGGATTAGCTAAACACATATTTCGATCAAACTTGGTGGCGCGTTTAAATGAATCTCCCTAACTCTCGAACAAAGATATTTCTCGCGCGTATGTAGAGAAGAAACTCGGCCAACACATCTATGTAGGAGAGATTGGGACATGGTGTATTTATAGGCTCCATTAGGGACATTAAGGAGGTACTAAATATGGGCTTATCCCATTTAGGCCTAGGAATCTTAATTCTACTCCAATGCTAATTTAATGTAGGAAGGAGATCTCCTACTAATCTCCATCTTCTAGAAGACTCCTAAGTCTCCTAACACTATAGGAAATCCTAGTAGGAATATCTTTCCTAACTAAATTAATAATCATGGAATAAAATTAATTCCTAATTTAGGAAGCCCAATTCTACTCCAATTAATTATTTAATGTAGGAAATATATTTCCTATTAGTCTCCATCTTCTAGAAGACTCTTTAGTCTCCTAATCCCAAGAGAAGATTCTAGTAGGAATTTTATTTTCCTAATTAAATTAATTAATATGGAATAAAACTAATTCCTATTTAAATGAAATTAAATAATAAAACATCCCACTAGAGTAATATTATTGCTCTCCCCATTTAGCCACTATTTTACCAATAAAATTGAGCCTCCATGATTAAATAATGTTAATCCGATTGATCGATTTACCTCCTTATGTCTAAGATATAGCGTCTGTTGATTAATTAAATTACCCACAAAATAATTAATCATTTTCTTATTCATTTCCAAAATTAGTACCACGCAGATCCTTAACCATTATGTCAGACAATCGTCTACCTGCAGGGTTTAACATAATGTACCTTCCTGAGCTCATTTCGGGGACGTCATCAATCCAGTGCACTGGAACATAGTGACCATAAATAATTTATAATAGCACATCATATAATTATTCTTACTTACCAAAATACCTCGTATGTCATCCTAATAAAATAGGAATCACTTGGTAAATCAAATAAATAAGAAATAAAAATATATGTCTATTTTATATTATCTTACAGCTTAAGAGAACGCATCAATCACTGAAGGTCTAGGTTACAACAACGGTCAGTGAGTCTCATATCTTATCTTTCTGTGGTCCTGTTCAACACTTAACGCAAGTGCTAGTGTAATCCTTCAGTCAAAGACCAACTGAATCAAGAATACACTACAGTCTTTTTCCAATAGGGGTCTCACTGCCTGTCTAGACTGTGAACGAATAGTTTAGTCTTATAAGGAACCGATAGGTGATCTTTCTGTTCTAAACTCTTGGAACCACACTATCTCAATATAAGACATGGAGTATGATTTGCATAAATAAATAAACTGCAAACATATGTACTTTGACCGAAACATGATGGCCAGATCAAAATAGAATTGATAGAATCTGCAAAACATAGCTTTTACAACATACCTCTAACATTAGACACATGTGACTTCAAGACGCTCTCAAGGCCTTCTCTCCGACACGATTTGTATGATAAACACGCACTACGGCCTTGTTTAAACACACGAAAGAACACAATGTTCCCCTTTCTATTCAGTCATCAATTTTCTGGTCTTCCAATAATGAAGATGTACATGGGGTATTTATAGGTGCATAAATTAAATCTAAGCCTAACAAAACTAGATCTCCTAAATCAATAATTAAAAGCAACAAGGAAATAAAATCTTACTACTACCAAAACTACTAAAGACTTGACTTGCACTCTAAACTACTTGGAGCTCAAGTCATACGCACGCCTAGGTCATTCGGCCGCCTTATACGCACCGCCTTTCGGCGCGCCACCCGTTCGCACTCCTATTCCTCCTCGCGCGCAGAATCGCGCGCGCTTGCGCCCCACGGACGCTGCCTTCGCTATTGTAACTCCCCGTTATTTTAATGAAAAAATGAATTATTTTTCCAAAATCAGAGTTAATTTTTCACAAATCAATTTTAAACCTTATTTAACGGGCGCTACTCATTAACTTTACATATCAACAGTTAAGTCAACACTTAACCAAACAGGAAATCAACCATCCCGAACCAATATCTCATGCCAACATTTACCATGTCACAATAAAATCCCAACATAAGAATATCCAAATTCCCATTTTCGAACATGCATAATAATCTAACTACATGGCCTGGTTTCCAGAACAAATATTATAATCATGGTTCAATTTCCAACATCAATAATAATTAAGTCTGGCAACGAGATAAATAATAGTTAAACAAGAGGAAGCAGATAAAACAGTTCAATATCAAATATATGACCCGCCTCGCTCGTGTTTCGCCACTACCACCAGCTCAACCTGAAAAGAGATATAATAGTGGGGGTGAGCGAACACTTGCTCACCGTGGGAATACCATGCCGTCTATCCGATATAATGACTTAAAATCATAATCGCAGCATGAACACAAATCATCTAGCCTACCTCCTATACCGCCCTACGCTCGTGTTTACACCCCTAACCGTCGGGACACCGCCCATTCACGGGAGCTAAACCGTCGAGACAAGCCCATTCACGGGAGAAACCTCTGAATAGGCACAAATAGGAAAACGTCGGAACTCCATCGACGTGAGAACCTCTCATAGACTAACGGTTCACATGCATACATTGATTATCAAGCCAAGCAATTATAATGAATAACATACACGGTAAAGTTTATCAACACCCACCTGGCAAATCGAGATAGGTGAAATTAAAATGATCGGTAGTAGGCGGAGACTCGACTCCTCAAACACCTACATTTAAATGAGATAATATATCAATAATCTATCTTATTACTCGAGAATCATGGAAAACCCACACTTAATCAAAATTAAGAATTTAGGGTTTTTATCGAATTTTTCGTGGACTTGGAACTCTCGAATTTTGAAAAGAAAGAGACTCGTGAAAGAAAATGGGATCTCGGGACTTAAAATATTTTATTAAATTTCTCTCAGTTCGAAAAAAAAATTAAAAATAAATTTGGTACAAAAAATGGGCTCCGTAACACAAAAATTGGCTTAAAATTCGAATTGGGCCGAGCTGTGCAAAACTGCCGCGAAATTGGGCCGAGAGAGGCGAAATGGGCCAAAAATAAATACACCAAACTGGGCTACACACCAAGGTTGGATAAGTGGGCTTCACGCGAGCTAGACAGGGTTGTAGCGCAGGCTTCATCTGTAAAGGGAAATCGGGCCGGACGCGGGCTGATACGGGCCAGACGGCCCGTGCCCACTGCTGCCTTTTGTGTTGTAAAAATAGTTGAAAAAGAATCGCAGGCGTTGGGGTTTGAACGTCCGACCTTACTCACACAACTGAGTGAAAAGACCTCTACGCTAAACGTCGAGTTGTGACTTAAACTGGAACCAAAAGCTACAAATAGGAAAACTTGAGACTTGAACAGAATTTGGGCAAACTACAGGCTGCGAACATTAAACAGAGACAACACAGCTCTGCCACTATGATCAATTTCGAACCCGACTATGATATCACCAACAACAGTCGGGTCAAGAATATAAAATGTCTACGAAAATAGCACATTTACCAAGTTTCGAAAACCATTAAAAGTCGGTTCTAAAGGGTCGAAAGTCGAAATGACAATACGTAGATAAAAAAACAAACGAATGACACAACGACGATGGCAAGGCTCGAAACGACAAAACGAGACACCAAAATCACACGAATTGAACACAGTGGCAATAAGACTCAATTAATACGATAAACGAGAGTTCCGATAATCCACGAAATTTCACGAACTTATGGAATAAATAATGAATATGCGGAATATAAATATATGAGCATATGAATCAACAAATCATCCGAATTCGAAACAAAGTTTCGGTAGCACGTATGATATAATTTATCTATCATGCGATATATGAAAAAGACCGCAATAAAGAGAAGATTCGAATAAGTTACCCGACTTCGGGAAACTACAAGCCATCTGACGGAACTCGAAAAGAACGTGGTTGCAGGCTTATGACACGGTCACGGCTAGAGGCCGCCTGGGATGATATGGTGTCGTCGGGAGTTGGACTGCTCGGGGTCGGCAATGGCAGGGACTCGCCGGGGAAGAAGGTACGGCAATCTCTATTTTTTTTATGCGAACTGATATGCTGAGAGAGAGAGAGAGAGAGAGATTGGATTTGAATGATGGAAGTGGAAGTTGTCTTCAGTCCAGATTTTAAGAGATGAGCGGAGAAAACGTGCGAGTAAGGATCGCAAGAAAATCGCAACTGTATTTCGAACAGGGAGACTCGGTCTCATAAACGTGAGGTAAAGAAAAGAAAGGCCTGTAGATAGATCACTTGGCGGGCCAAGATTATTTACAAGTAAAATGGGCCAGAATGGTTAATTTCAATGATGGCCCTAGTTTAAGATTAATCAAATTGGGTTGGAAAATACATTCCCCTAGGCCCGAATTTAATAGTTCAAAAGGCTGAAAAAAAAATTAGACTTCCAAGTACCGACTACAAAGCATCGAAAATGGGTCGAAATAGAAAAGAATCGGTTAACACGATTAAATCAGGAATCGTCGAGAAAATTTAATATTTAAAATAATTCTAATTATTCACATTCATCGCAAAACACAATAATTCACGCAATAATTAAACACAATTAAGCACATGACAATTTAACAATTTAGCACATAAATGAAATGGGGTAAGAACGAGCAGTTAATAATAATAATAAATGAACAAATAATATAACACAAGGGAAAAGATCAAATATCAAGCAAATAAATAATCATATAAATCCTAAAAATTCTAATAAACGAACGGGGCGCTACAATCTACCCTCCTTAAAAGATTTCTGTCCTCGGAAATACAAAAGAATATGCATCCCTACAAGGGACAACAAATGCAAGAGAGAAGTCAAAACCACGGATCTCGGGGACTTCGTCAGAATCCCATCCTCGTCCTCCCAAGTCGCACCACACTCACCCCAGCGACCCTGCTGGATTTTGACGAGTACCCATCCTGGCCTCTCCCTGATGGACCCTCTGATCACACAGGTCACTGATTCCTCAACACAGGTAGGGTTCTGCCCAACATGCAGCTCGTCAAAGTTCGTCACATGCCCTAGGATCACGCACATGTCCCCTCTACCACGAGGCCCAGAACATGTCGTGCACTCCCGCAAGCTCTAGTGGTGGAGTCGACCGTCAGGCTAAGTCGTCAACTCGGTCGAGAATCTCAAAAGAACTGAAAGAATGTCGCTGCAACTTCCTCTATTCTCAGAACCGAGGTGTACCACACCTCTATTCGTACTCAAAACCTCGTACAGTACCATCAGGATCGTATCTTGATAACCATCGTTATAAGTGTACCGTCCCATGGTAAGAAAACATCACACGACATACCTATCAAGTACACAAGACCCCGACTGGTTTCTTAGTATCTCGACAGTATGCTCCAAACATCCAACTATCTGGTTTTGATATGCAGTGCTAAGTTTAAGTCTTGTGCCCGGGTCACGCTGCAAACTTGCCTACGATCTCAATATGATCCGTGTGTCCCTGTACAGGCCGCCACAGAAGCCCATGTAGTCAGGCTCTCAAACACCAAACTCACTTATCCCCAATTGGGACACCTTCGGAATACATAGGCTTGCTCGAATCCTACAGTCCCATCTGATGTCGTCGCAAAAACCTCCTACCTGGCCGACACGTGTAACCCCTCGCATGCGGCTTAGAAAGTATCACTTGCATATTCGGTAATGATTTTCTTTTGCAGAGTCGGTCCTACGACAAGCGATACTCGACATCACTAGCTATAAACAATGACTCTACTACTTTGATCTCTAACGTAGCAACTCCTAACACAGCAATCCTTACTGAGTAATAATACCATCTAGCTCATCTTGACTCTTTCGACTACAAGCATCGGTGGCCGCCACATTAGTTTTCTCAATATGATAACTAATTGAGCGGTCAGTCCTAAGCGAGCGTGAATTAACTTCGACAATGGCCGGTTAGCCCCAGGACTACGAATCTCACTCGCATCCTTTGGAACCTTCTAGTTATCTACCACTGCAAACAAATTACTATGCTCTTCGCCTCCCTTGGTTGCAATAATGCAATTGAAGAGCGATGACTCCATCTAACAATCTTCTAATGTTGTTCGACTATAATAGTCCTTCGAGGGAGACCTTTAGTTTATCTTCATGGTGATAATACTTTGTCTTAATTCGGGCGTCCTTCGGTGGTCGTCTCGAACACATCACCGCTATTTCATGGCACTCCTTTTCAGTGATGGTCACTTTTCTCGCTCCTTATGATGTTCTGCCATGATCCTTGGCTACCCTCCTTAAAATCCTTCATGATCCTTAACGTGGTCAAATCTTCTTAGCTCTCTTCGCTAAGCTATCCTTCATGCAACATTCAATTCGATCATACGAGAATGAATGACTGTCGTCTTTCTCAAGGCTAAGTTACCTCAAGAGTCGTGATGGTATTCGCATTCTTGAATTTCGCATCGATTAAATGGCATCACAAATGAAATTCACAAACTTTGAAAACAAATAAAGATAAGTAGAAATTCAAGGGCACCGAATCTTATTTGTGAACAAAGTCTCCAAACAAAGTTACTACATGAAAAATAGACATGAGTTAAAAAAAAGATTACGAGAAATGAAATCCTAAGAAAACAAAAAAACAATAATCCTCTTCTCCCAGATATTCGATCAGTTGCTCAACCTTGGTTCAGTTCGTCTTCATTTTTGGCCAACATGTATACACATGCTTGACCTCCTCCTCCAATCCTTGGTTGATCCTATTGATACTGCTGCTGCCCTTAGTTCTGTCTCGTCGGTTCAGGACACATATTGGCAAAATGCCCTTGCCTCTCGCAGTTAAAACAAGTTTTCTGGGTCGCACGACAGTCTCCAGCGGCATGGTGTCTACCACAAGCCCCACAACGAGGCACTCCAGCGGGTGCCTGACTGATAGGCTGTATATTCTAAGCCACTGGATGGTCAACACTTAGGTCATTATTGTGGCTTGTTCGAGCCAGATGGAGGCTGAGTAGTGACAGCGGCCTGGGTAGTCGAGGCATGATGGTATGAAGGAACTGGGGCAATAGGAGCCATGCAGCTCTCGATCTGTTGTGCTCGGATGACAGTCTCTGCGAAAGGATGGTACCCATGACTAGCCACCAAAACACGAATGTCCTGGCAAAGCCCGTCTCTGAACTTACGAGCCTTTCTCTCCTCAGTGTCGATCATGTGCCGGGAAAAAGCACTCAACTGGGTAAAGGCCCGAGCATACTCGTCAACGGAAGTGCTACCCTGTCGGAGATCATATAACTCTCGTTCCTTCTGGTCACGATAGCTCTTGGGAATGTACTTGTCAGTAACAATCTCCTTCATCCTCACCCACGTGAGGGCAATCCGCTCAGCCTCCGGCCTCAGAACCCAATAGTCAGTCCACCAGTCGGCGGCATCACCCTTCATCTGGTACTCAGCGCACTTGATGCGCTGGGCGTCTGAGCATCGGAGAACAGTGAAGATCCTCTCCAGCTTACGGAACCACTCCGTTAAAGCTGTTAGCCCCTCCTCTCCAGAAAAGGTTGGGGGACGCATGTTCTGGAACCGCTCAATTGTACGACCATGATCTTCACCTTGTACGGGTGGATGCTGCTGATGCTGAGGATCTCTACGAGGACCCATATCTATATGGCAAGTTGGAACTTTAGCACAAACTCAACCACTAAAGTTCAAATTAATCAAAAGAAAGGAGGATAAATTCCTAAGCCCCAAATAAATAGTTAAACAAATTAACAACACTCATACCTTGAGCTGGTGTGGCTGGACGAAGAGAGGGGTCATAATCTAAATACATAAACAAATTCAGAAGCAATCTACATAAACGTAAACTTGCTATGATACCAAACTGTAACGCCCCATTATTTTAATAGAAAAATACCGAATTATTTTTTCAAAATCAGAGTTAATTTTTCACAAATCAATTTTTAAACCTTATTTAACGGGCGCTACTCATCAACTTTACATATCAACAGTTAAGTCAACACTTAACCAAACATGGAATCAACCATCCCGAACAAATATCTCATGCCAACATTTACCATGTCACAACAAAATCCCAACATAAGAATATCCAAATTTCCATTTCGAACATGCATAATAATCCAACTACATGGTGTGGTTTCCAAAAAAAATATTCTAATCATAGTTCAATTTCCAACATCAATAATAATTAAGTTTGGGAACGAGATAAATAATAGTTAAACAGGCGGAAGCAGATAAAACAGTTCAATATCAAATATATGACCCGCCTCGCTCGTCTTTCGCCACTACCACCAGCTCAACCTGAAAAGAGATATAATAGTGGGGGTGAGCGAACACTTGCTCACCGTGGGAATACCATGCAGTCTATCCAATATAATGACTTAAAATCATAATCGCAGCATGAACAAAAATCGTCTAGCCTACCTCCTATACCGCCCTACGCTCGTGTGTACACCCCTAACCGTTGGGACACCGCCCATTCACGGGAGCTAAACCGTCGGGACAAGCCCATTCACGGGAGAAACCTCTCAATAGGCACAAATAGGAAAACATCGGAACTCCATCGACGTGAGAACCTCTCATAGACTAACGGTTCACATGCATACATTGATTATCAATCCAAGCAATTATAATGAATAACATACACGGTAAAGTTTATCAACACCCACCTGGCAAATCGAAATAGGTGAAATTAAAATGATCGGTAGTAGGCAGAGACTCGACTCCTCAAACACCTACATTTAAATGAGATAATATATCAATAATCTATCTCATTTGTCGAGAATCATGGAAAACCCACACTTAATCAAAATTAAGAATTTAGGGTTTTTATCGAATTTTTTGTGGACTTGGAACTATCAAATTTTGGAAAGAAAGAGACTCAGGAAAGAAAATGGGATCTCGAGACTTAAAATATTTTATCAAATTCTCTCAGTTGGAAAAAAAATTTTAAAAATAAATTTGGTACGAAAAAGGGGCTCCGTAACACAAAAAATAGCTTAAAATTTGAATTGGGCCGAGCTGTGCAAAACTGCCTCGAAATTGGGGCGAGAGAGGCGAAATGGGCAAAAAAAAGTACACCAAATTGGGCTACACACCAAGGTTGGATAAGTGGGCTTCATGAGGGCTGGACAGGGCTGTAGCGCGGGCTTCATCTGTGTAGGAAAATCAGGCCGGACGCGGGCTGATACGGGCCAGACGGCCCGCACCCGCTGCTGCCTTTTGTGTTGTAAAAATAGATGAAAAAGAATCGCAGGCGTTGGGGTTCGAACGTCCGACCTTACTCACACAACTGAGCGAAAAGACCTCTGCGCTAAACGTCGAGTTGTGACTTAAACTGAAACCAAAAGCTACAAAAAGGAAAACTTGAGACTTGAACAGAATTTGGGCAAACTACAGGCTGCGAACACAAAACAGAGACAACACAGCTCTGCCACTATGATCAATTTCAAACCCGACTATGATATCACCAACGACAACCGGGTCAAGAATATAAAATGTCTACGAAAATAGCACATTTACCAAGTTTCGAAAACCATTAAAAGTCGATTCTAAAGGTTCGAAAGTCGAAACGACATTACGTAGCTAAAAAACAAACGAATGACAAAACGACGATGGCAAGGCTCGAAACGACAAAACGAGACAACAAAATCACACGAATTCAACACAGCGGCAACAAGACTCTATTAATACGATAAACGAGAGTTCCGATAATCCACGAAATTTCGTGGACTTACGCAAGAAATAACGAATATGCGAAATATAAATATATGAGCATATGAATCAACAAATCATCCGAATTCGAAACAAAGTTTCGGTAGCACGTATGATATAATTTATCTATCCTTCGATATATGAAAACGACCGTAATAAAGAGAAGATTCGAATAAGTTACCCGACTTCGGGAAACTACAAGCTATCTGACGGAAAACGGGCCCGACAGCGGGTCGGACGGACGACTTTGGGACTCGGACTCCTTTAAAGCTCCAATGGACGGCTGTTGAACACAGCTGGGTCGCGAATAGACAGAGGCTATTCGCTATGACTGTTGGCTGATGCCAGGCGACGAACGACGACGAACAGGTTACCGGAGATGTTCACCGGAATTAATGGAGGATAGGTGTTGATGCTCGGAACTCGAAAAGAACGTGGTTGCAGGATTATGACACGGTCACGACTAGAGGCCGCCTGGGACGATATGGTGTCGTTGGGAGTTGGACTGCTCGGGGTCGGCAATGGCAGAGACTCGCCGGGGAAGAAGTTACGACAATCTCTATTTTTTTTTTCTTTTTTCTATGCAAACTGATATGCTGAGAGAGAGAGAGAGAGAGAGAGAGAGATTGGATTTGAATGATGGAAGTGGAAGTTGTCTTCAGTCCAGGTTTTAAGAGATGAGCAGAGCAAACTTGCGAGTAAGGATCGCAAGAAAATCGCAACTGTATTTCGAACGGGGATACTCGGTCTCATAAACGTGAGTAAAGAAAAGAAAGGCCTGCAGATAGATCACTTGACGGGCCAAGATTATTTACAAGTAAAATGGGCTAGAATGGCTAATTTCAATGATGGCCCTAGTTTAAGATTAATCAAATTGGGCTGGAAAATACATTCCCCTAGGCCCAAATTTAGAAGTTCAAAAGGCTGAAAAAAAATTAAACTTCCAAGTACCGACTATAAAGCATAAAAAATGGGTCGAAATAAAGAAGAACCGGTTAACACGATTAAATAAGGAATCATCGAGAAAATTTAATATTTAAAATAATTCTAATTATTCACATTCATCGCAAAACACAATAATTCACGCAATAATTAAACACAATTAAGCACATAACAATTTAACAATTTAGCAGATAAATGAAATGGGGTAAGAACGAGCAGTTAATAATAATAATAAATGAACAAATAATATAACACAATGGAAAAGATCAAATATCAAGCAAATAAATAATCATATAAATCCTAAAAATTCTAATAAACGAGCGGGGTGCTACAGCTATGCCTAGCCCCGCGCGGATTAGGCTGCCCGCGTCTGCGTTGTACTCGCGCGCCCTTGCGCGCGCTGCGTCGCTGCCCATCTCCTCGCGCGCGTGTCTCCGCGCGCTCGCCACTCCTATGCCTACGCGGTTTTGGCTCTCGCCCGCGTTACCTTCACCCGCGCGCCCAGCGCGCCCCACTCGCCTGTTGCTTGCTGCCCGCGCGTGCAATCTAACGTATGTGGCCTGCTCTCCTGGTGCGCACCCATGTGCACCCAGCGCTGCCCGCGTGCCGTTCACATAATCGCACGCATCATTGCCCGATGCGCGCCATTCGTCCATTAGCCGTGTGCCACTCTTACCCGCGCACGCCATTGATCCCGACCACTCACTTGTCTCGCCAGGGTTGAGGACCACTTCCGTATCATTCCCCTCCTCTTCAAGACTTTCCTTGTCCTCAAGGATAAGATAGTTCAACACATTCACATCACTGTTGTCCTCTTCAATAGGAGTGTCACCTTGATCTTCCGTTCTAAACTTAATGCGCTTTCCTGGTCGACCAAACTCCATCTTCCCTTGCCTATAGTCAGTCGTAATGGGCCCATGATTACCTTGCAGTTCATGCCCATTGGCCACCTCGACCCCAAACCTCTTGAATTTGGTGGGTTCCAGCTTCAATCTCCTGGCTATTCCTTCGTCAATAAAATTCAGAATCGATCCACTATCCACCAACACTTCCAACAGCATGTCTTTTATATCTCAGCAGTAAACCTGATCATCTTCGGACCACGCTTTTTGCACTTAACCAAATGTAACAAGGACTTCTCCTGTGGCTTTTCCTCCTCACAATCCTCCTCAAATTCCAACAGAAAGACTTCCTTACCTTTGCACTTGTGGCCTGATGTAAATTTCTTGTTATAGGTATAACATAAGCCCTTTTCTCTTCGCCTTTGCATCACGTCGTCTGTAAGACGCCGCACATTGCTCGTTTTTCACACCACATCGCCCAACGGCTTGCTCTTGGTTCGTGGCCCTTGTTCCTCAATCGCGGCTTGCGTGCGCCTAGGCTCCAAGCGCACATCGCTCGGCCTCGCCTTGTGTAACGCTACAAGATGATCCTCGTGATACCTTGCCGACTCCATGGCTGCTCGCATCGATCTCGACCTATCCATTCTCACCTCAGCCGCTAATTCAACTTCCAATCCTCCAACAAACGCCCCAACTAGCGCACTCCCGGGCCAATCCCGCAACCTACTAGCAATGCGCTCAAACTCCTTTTGATAGTCCCGCAAACTACCAACTTGCTTAATTCAAGATACAGCTTCATCGTAATCGTAATAATCACTAAAACCAAACCTTATGATGAACTCCCTTTCAAAGTCCCTCCAACGCATGTGCTCACCGTTATTCTTATGCAAAATCCATTGCCACCATACGTTTGCTTCTCCATCGAGATGATAAGTAGCAAATTGAACTCTTTCGTACCTTGGCACATCGTTGATCTAAAAATACTGTGTTGCCCAGCTCAACCATGCATCCGGATCTACTCCCGTGAACATGGGCATGATGATCTTCGGTCGCGCTTAAGCCCATTCCCCGCGGTGTTTGTTCCGGTAGATCTCCTCGCGTCCATCGTGCCGTCGCTGGTTGTCTACGCTCCTTCAGTCGTCACAGTGTGGTCGCCGCGCCTTCGCGATGTCGCCGATACTCGCGGTAGTGCTCCGTGTGTGAAGCGTGCGACGCGTACGTCCGTCGTGAACGCCCGTCGTCTTCCTCGTGCTCTGTTCTGGTGCCGCTCGACGTCGTGGGAGTCCTCGTCCCTTTACTTCTCCTTGGCCAATGGTTTAAGTGTGCAAGTTGTCCGGCCAAATCGTGGACCATGAGTTCGATCCGCCCCAAATTCTCGTTGGTGACATGTTGGCTATCGCCAATTGTCTTCAAGCTTTCTTCCAACGGTTGGATTCTTTCACGGTTTGACATCATAAACTCTCTTTTTTTTAAGACTCCAAAAATAAAATCAAAACAAGACTACTAGGATGACACTTTTTTTTTTTGACTCGATCTCACGAAACAATAAGAAAAATTCGAACAAAAATTTGAATAAATCAAAGAGAAAAATCGGACCCTCAGCAAAAGGCAAACCAAAAAAAAGAAAGAAGATAGATAGACAAAAACTTTAATCGGATTCTCTCAATGAAAGCACCAATGATGAAGGGATCGCAGTTCTTATCTATTTGGTGTGAATAATCGCGCACTCAGGGCCTTCGACTACACGCGATAGGTGTGACTAACAGACGCACTCACGGCCTTCTCTTACACACGTGTGACTTCAAGACACTCTCAAGGCCTTCTCTCCGACACGATTTATATGATAAACACGCACTACGGCCTTGTTTAAACACACGAAAGAACACAATCTTCCCCTTTCTATTCACTCATCAATTTTCTGGTCTTCCAATAATGAAGATGTACATGGTGTATTTATAGGTGCATAAATTAAATCTAAGCCTAACAAAACTAGATCTCCTAAATCAATAATAAAAAGCAACAAAGAAATAAAATCCTACTACTACCAAAACTATTAAAGACTTGACTTGCACTCCAAACTACTTGAAGCTCAAGTCATATGCACGCCTAGGTCATTCGGCCGCGTTATACGCACCGCCTTTGTGCTCGCCGCTCGTCTGCACTCCTATTCCTCCTCGTGCGCGGAATCGCGCGCGCTTGTGCCCCATGCACGCTGCCTTCGCTATGCCTAGCCCCGCGTGGATTAGGCCGCCCGCGTCTGCGCTGTACTCGCGCGCTCTTGCGCGCGCTGCATCGCTGCTCATCTCCTCGCGCGCGTGTCGCCGCGTGCTCGCCACTCCTATGCCTACG
>CACSLK010024742.1:13053563-13065110 GCA_902706635.1 Striga hermonthica
AAAGCCTTGGACATGTCAAGGAATTTTTGGGTTGGTGAATACTTGTAATAAATTATTCGCATGGTGGGACACCTCTTAGTTTATTGCTTTCATAGAAACTCATGTACGGCTCCTGCGTGGGTCATAGGATGAATTATGTAATTGTTGTTTATATTATTCGTTATTGATTCGGTGGGCGTGGACCAACCTTGACGGGGCGAGGCATAAACACGTACACGGATGCCATGGTGATGATCCAATGGCGACTTTCCCGGAGACGACCAATTCAGTGGGAGTCAGAAGGTCAGTTTCAATACTTGAAACGGAGGACACACTCAACAAGGAGATGACTGTGTTTTCTCCGTAACATTGGAGATTGATTAATGGCCATAATAGTTGGATTATAGTTCCTAGTTTATTATTGCTAATTAATCATGCATGTTTTACGTGATTGCTTATGTGCAAATACAAACATGTTAAGAAAATCCCATAAAATAAAAATTATATTAAGTGTGTAATGGGTTGAAATAAATTACATCCAAGGCCTCTATTATAGGTTTATCACTGAAGTGATTTAATTCGAGCCCAAAGGACGTTTTATTTCACAGTTCACAAGGACGAATCTTCTTCGGGATGGTTATAGTGAGCTATTTCAAAAGCGTACGGGTCACCCAATAGTGGACGTATAATGGTAGTAAACTTAGTACCAATTAATGGGTTACGCTTAAAGTGCAAATAATTACGATAGTCCCAAAGGAAAAGGTCGTTTTTATTCTTTTATAAAGTTAATTGCGTTGGCCAAAAGATGAAACCGACTATTAGTTAAGTATTTCTCGGCAGTATGTTAAGCTAATGGGATTTATCCCTCTTCTTGAGAATGTTTGAACCATAGACGTCCACATTCAGTAGCCTGCGGGGATTCGGTGTTTTGAGGTGTTGGTGAATTTATTTGAATATTGCTAAATGGGATCAATATTTGATGTATAAATTCAAAACTACTTGGTTGAGTAAAGACTATGTTTGCATGATCCCAGGAATTCAAAATGTCTTTCAATCCGTTGTCCGTAATTCTCAAAGAAAACAAACTTGTTGGCCCCAATTATATTGACTGGAAAAGGAACTTGGATATAGTGTTAACAGCTGAAGGGTACAAATTTGCTACTGTTGAGGCTTGTCCGGCTGTGCCTGCTGACAATGCACCAGACCAAGACAAAGAGAAGTATGCTCGGTGGAAAAAGGCTGACGAGATGGCGAAGTGTTACATCTTGGCATCTTTGTCAAATGTACTTCAACATCAACATCAGTCTATGAACACTGCAGCGGATATGCTCCTCAATCTCAAAGAGTTATTTGGTCATCAATCGCGGGCAATCCGACAAGAATCCATGAGGGTTCTGATGAAAATGACCATGCGCGAGGGCACTCCCGTAAGGGAACATGTTCTTGCTATGATGGCCCAGCTGAATGAGCCAGAGGTTCTTGGGGCTTTTATTGATGGGGAAACCCAGGTCGATATAGTGCTCCAGTATTTGCCGAAGAGCTTCAAGCAATTCCGGTTGAATTACAACATGAATAAGATGTTGATGACTCTTCCGGCACTTGTTGCTGAACTTCAGTCGGCAGAGGGCCTGTTTCGTCAGAAGACCCAAGCTATGGTGGCCCAGCGGGGAGAAGCTTCCACTTGTAAGGCTCCTAACGGCAGGAAGAGGAAGAAGTCCGCAGGAAAGGGCAAGGCAGTCATGAGTGACGTGCAACCTCAACAAAAAGCAAAGAAGCCGAAAGGAAAATGCTACAATTATCATCAGAAAGGACACTGGAGGCAAAATTCCCTCTTCCCAGGAAAAAAAAACAAAGGTACTTTAGTCGTTGAAACATGTTTAGCGGTGTTATCTACCAGTACCTGGTGTGTAGATACAGGGGCCACTGATCATGTCTGCAATTCATTGCAGGGGTTCCAGGAAACCAAGCGACTTAGGGAAGGAGAAGTTACAATCTACTTGGGCGATGCTAGTAGAGCGTCAGCAGTTGCAGTGGGAGACGTCTATTTAGATTTTGGCTTAGATAGGTTTCTAGTTTTGAAAGATTGTCTTTATGTTCCCAATTTTAGAATGAATTTGATTTCAGTTTCAAAGTTGTTTATGAACGGTTCTTCCGCTACGTTTGATAATAAAGTTGTTATTCGTTTTGGAAAAAAGTTCATATGTTCTGGTTCATTAGCTGACAATCTATACATTCTAGAATCTAAGTCATCTCCACTACAACAGAAACAATAACTTAATTCATCATCTAATCTGAATAAGAGAAAAGAACCTTCTAAAATGAACGAAACATATCTTTGGCATCTAAGACTTGGTCATATTAACCTTAGGAGGATTCAAATGTTGGTAGCAGACGGGCCCTTGGGGTCGTTAGAAGTCGAGGCTTTTCCAACTTGTGAGTCTTGCCTGGAAGGTAAAATGACTAAGAGGGTTTTTAGTTCAAAGGGGCATAGAGTCGAAGATGTGTTAGGGCTAGTTCATTTCGATCTATGTTGTAACACCCCGCTATTTTACTGAGATCAGAGTACGCTTTTCGCAATTTTTCTAAATAAAATAAATAAAACATTTATTTTTTGCGAAAACTGATTCGGAGTGTTACCGTGAAAATCTGACTTTTCTGAAAACCGTTAATTTTAATCTGATAATAAAAACGGTTATAAATATATTAACCGACTAGTGTCGGATCAAAAACTGAGTTAAAGTACTGAAAATTGTAGCGGAAAAGTAGCGTGGCCAAAACATAACATATACATATCAAAACAAATATCCTGAACAACTCGTCAGCTCACTCCTCGTCCCCGACCCTGTGACCTGAATAACATGAAATACGTGGGGGCGTGAGCACTAAAACGCTGTGCTCCGCAGAAACTCATACTAAAGTAAAACAGTGAAAATAATAACAATATCATGATCCTGGTATATACATAACCTGAACATGAAACCGGTAATAACAAGAACATGAACCTGATATCATCACGTGAACGTGAACCATGACCGTTACCTCATCTGCCAGCATTAAAAATGCCGGACACAATGTGCACACTCTAGTGGGCAGACTAAGACCACTAGAACCCAGAATGGACCGGCGACCATTCCGAGCAGATACATGACATGAAATACATACCTCAAACATGGTAGCGTAATTATAATCAATGTAGTACTTAGTCTGAGTCCCCACCTGGTCCGTGAAACTGAAGGCAGTGCTGATGCCTGATCAAACTGAAATATAATATAAACAATTACTAATGACTATGCTCAGACTGATAAATTAACTGATTAATTATGTTAAGATGCTCTACTGAACGTGACATAATATTTGGACTTAACCGGTATAACCGGAACTGATCTGACATGAACTGATCGGACATGAATTTACTGAACTGAACTGGACTCGGAATTTATAACTGAAAATGAGACTAACATGAATTGGGATCAAACAATAAATTAAGAGCTGAACCGGCCCAACCGGTCTGAACCGGACTGAACCGTTCTGGACCAGACCGCCGGTCTGCTCGGACCGATCGGTTGGCTGCTGACTCGGTTCGCGGCCTTGCTGCGGCTGCGGCTGCGGGCGTGACTGCTGACGGGAATGGGTGCGGGCATGGCCGCTACCGGGCCTGCCCTGGCCACGGCCGAGGGTGCTGGGTGCACTTGGCCATGGCGGACGTGAACGAGACCTGATCTGAAGTGCTGCCGAGTGCTATGTGCATCGGCTGCCACCTGACTGGGCACTGTCGGGTGTCACCACGCACCTCCGACGTGCGGCTGAACACTAGAAGGCGCGCACAAGTGCTGGCTGGGCCGAACTGACACCGTGCGGGCGCTGTCGTGCAACACCCACGGTGCTGGCGACTCGGGTAGCCTACTGGGCGCTGCCGGGGCCACTGATGCATGACGCTGCATGCTGGCGTGCGTTAATGCATGTTGTCGTGCATAACTGGGTGTTGGCGTGCGCACACGCATCGCCAACATCTACCTGCTACGAGTACGGGCCTTACACGGCGCTCTACCGCGTATCACCCACGCACCCGCGCACCGCCGGTACGCTGCGGCCGCTACGTGTGGACAGCGCAAGTACGACCGACCCTCGTCGGCCGTCCGGTGATTTCTCCGGCAACTACTACATGATTTAACATGACTAATCATAACATAATCAATTTGATTGAGTTTACATAAAATCATTCCTTGTGTTCAAAGACCTCACATGAACGATGATGTGCGCCCGTGCGCGACCTACAGCCTTTTAATCATTTATACCGACCGAACCAGAATTTTTCTCGACAACTGAAGCATGATGTAACATAATATACCTTAACTTAACATGACATGAGCCATTTTATCTGATTTATCCGGCAATACTCAACTTAACATGAATTAGCCGTGACACGCGCACCGTGCGCGGTCTTTGGCCTTATGCCAAACACTCGACCGACTTAGAAAAACTTTCGGCTAACATGGACTGAAAGATTACAAAATGACATAAAATGGTCAATTAGACATGAATTGTTCGGGAGTTGTCGGATAAAAATGGATATTGTTCGGTCACGACTTAGTAAGCACCAAAAACCGAACATAACTTAACCTTACATGAAGCAATGGCCATGAACTGCACTTGGTACATCTAAACTGGTCCTATCAACCAGTATTTACATGGAAGGTGATGTTACCTTTGCAAACGGTCGGCCGAATTGAGCTTTGGTGCTTGCGATCGGCCTCTCCGTGCGATGCGTGCGCTTGTCGTGCGCTTGAGCGTGACTTGTGTGCGGCCTCTCCCAATACTTAACATATATTTATGATAACCGAAAACATGAAGAGGTGTTTGGAAAATTTAGGCCAATAATAACTCTCCAAATGTCATACACATGGTTTAATTGTGAGCCAAATTAGCATAGTCATCCTTAATAATGCTTAGTCATAAGTTGTGAGCTTAGGAAGAAGACACATCATGCTAAGTAAATGATGAGAAGTAAGTGTTTCATGAATTGGTAAAAATTTTCCCAACATTCTTTTGCTTACGGCTTTTTGGGAAAATATTGGACATGATTTGGCTTTTATGGCTTAAACGTGCTTAGAGAATTAATTAAGCACAATAACATGCTTATTTGATAACTTATAATTTATTTTATTAACTTGGTACTTAAATACCAAAATTAATCCGAACGTGAACGTGACTTCGAAAATAATTTCGAAGAGTCTTGACTGAAATAATTAATTCCAAAAATAATAATCGACAACGTTATTATATCGGAGCTAAAACATAATTATATTATTAATCTGACAGGCTATTCGTGACTGAATAATTAATTCTGAACTTATTAATTAAATAAACGAATCGGAATTAAATGTAACGCCCCACTTTTATTTGCCGAAGATCAGAATAATTTTTCAAAATTTATTTCAAAACAATTGAGGCGCTACTCATTTTCAAATCAATAATCAATACTCAATCTTCAGTACTCATTCATCAATAGTCAATAACCCAACAATAGTTCAGCTCAATAATCGATATTCAATCCAATTATCCAATATTCATACATACTTATGGAATACATTCCCTATCAATAGTCCAGTAATCAATAAGACAATAATAACAATAATTCAATTTCAAGCGGAAGCAATAACAACTTTTGTGACCACCACTCGCTTCCCTCCACCGTGCCCGCCATACTAACCTGCATCCGTGAAGAGCAGGTGGGGATGAGCACAAGAGGAACAATAGTGCTCACTATTATGCAGTAAATGTTAATGACAATAATCAACAATAATCAGTAATCGAAAGGTATGGTCTCAGCATGTATACGAAGCAATAATCTATCCCATTCTCCCATCAATAATCACAACAATCAGACTAATGTGCACACCTATATCAATAGACTACTGCTGATAGACGTATCGAATGCCCCATGGGCTTTTATCGAATGCCCCTCGGGCTTATACGTCTAATGCCCCTCGGGCTTCTACACCGAATGCCCCTCAGGCTTCTATCGATGCCAGCAATAGGAGTAAACCCTACGGGTTTTGCTTCACAGTTACAGGGATAACCGTTCGACGACTGGTACAACTCACATCGAAGGTTAGGTATTTCACATACATACATTGATCATACCAAAAGCGGTCATTTATAGCATTTAAAGCATAGCAATTTTTCAAATAAAAACCCATCTGATGTTCGGAAATGTCAAATGCAAGTGCTCGCAGAAGTTGCGAGGGCTCGACTCCTCGGAAACCTAACAATTAAGAATTTAATTATTATTAAGGGTTTTGATTGGGTTTATTAGGCCACACAATAAAGTAAGGTACACATTGACCACCAACCGCATAATAAGACTTAACACCGAATATGATCAATCAAAGCTCAAAATACAACGAGTCAAAATTATTATACACATTAGAGCCATAAGCAAACGGAACGCACAACACACACTACAACATATAAGTTCTCAGAAATTAAAATAAAAACATGGCATAGGACAACATGACTTTTTCACCTTTCTCTCAAAGTATCAAAAGCAACCTTCAACAACTTACTAATGTTACAGTAACATTTACAACGTGATATGTCCAATAACAAGGTCCAGCAAAACATACTTAACATAAGTCAACATAACACTCAATAAGGCACTCATGCTCTTAACTTCTACATAAAAAACTAAATTTAGGCATATAAAACTCATGGCGGACTCAACAAAACAAGACTCGAGACAACAACACGTAAGCATATCTCATTTTCCTCTTTATAAAACAACTAAGTTAAACATGCCCTTCTCATTTTTCTTCTTTTCTTAAAATTTCAATAGCAACAAAAAGGCCTTAATTCCTGAACATAACCCCCTCTGGAATATCACTAAAAATAAACAACATCATGAATTACCCATGAATAATCCCAGCAAATTCTAAGATAAAAAAAAAAATGACCAACATATAACACATAGGCAGTCCAACACTCTTCAATATTATTCTAACATTTAACTTAGCAGGAAAATGAAACTGAGGCTGAAACCTTAACATAACAAAACACACTCAGCACCATATTATGATCTGCTATGTCTCATAACAACAATGCAAGCAAAGCACGAAGAAAACACCTAACTTAAACACCTCATATCAAGCTCCGTTTTCTCAAAGTTTAACCGAATAAAAGCATGATTTAAACTCTGATATTCAACATACTTTACAACACAAAATAATCCCATGTACAGTAGTATCATTAAAACTTCAAGAGCAAGGCAAAAATTCACATATACAACACCTTTTCTATTTGAAACTGAACAAACATAGGCCTGCTATCTGATTCATCTATTAATAAATCTTAATTAGCTAATCTCAGCCAGTATAACTCGATCAAGAGTTAAGAAAATATGCTCGGGTCCTTTGCTCGCGGCTTGTCCGTTTGCTGCCGTCATACTCCCGGTCTCGTTTGGCCTTGAACAGGAACTGTGGCTCGTCGGACGAGGTCAAATGCCGAGGACAGTCGCCGAAAAGAGGACGAACCTGCTGCTAGCGAGTCACTGGCGAGAGGCTGTCGTGAAACACACGGGCCGCTGAACGGGGTGGGGTTTCTCACTGCTGGTGGCTCGTCTTCGTCCTCGCCACTCAACGAAGACGAACACAAACCGTCGGATATCTACTGGTGCTTCTCGGAAGTCAAGCGAGATGGATTTTGGGAGTCAACGCAAATGAACGATAGTCGGAGTAGACGACGGCTGGTGGAGGGTCACTGACACTGCTTGCTCCTGGCCGTAAATTGCTGATTTTGATCGGAACCCGGTACTCGTCGGTCCATCGTGAGCACACAGACTTCTCAGCCGTCGGAAAATAGGAGCTTCGATCCTGGGTTCTACTCGATCGAGATTCGCTGATTTTGTGAAATTGGGGAAAAAAAGGAGGGTCGTCATCAACAATATCTCTCTTATCGGAAATCGGAGGTCGGATCGTGGCCCATCATCGAAGGTCATAGTTTGCCGTTCGTCCTACCCTGGGAATTGGGCAGAAATGAGAAAATTGAGTGGAGCGGAGAGATGAGGAGGCTGCGGGTGTACATGTTTTAAAATAGGTGAGGCTTAAGGGTTTTCACCTTGGAGGACGGTGCCGTAGGCGGGTTGACCGGAAATCATGGAGGTTGTTGAGCATCCTCGGCTGCGCCACTGCGAGATGGGAAGATGTGGAATTACTGCTGCTTGGGCCGGGAAAATGAAAACAATAAAGATATTGCTCAATGAACTCTTGGCCCATGCTTAAAAGAGTTTTGGGCCGAGGGAGTTATATACTTGGATGGGTCGAAAATAATGAAAGCTGCTTGGACTTAGTTTGGACTGCGAAAAAGGGTTGTTTAATAGCTTCTTGAGCTGAAATAAAAGGAACCAAAGGGTCTGCTTGACTTGAACCTCGGATTAGAAACTTTATGGCCAGTTATTAGGTGCACAGAGGTCCAAATTTTAATATACTTGGTAGACTTGCGCAAAATTTAGAAACTTAGGCCCAAATTCCACTTAAGAAAAATAAAACAAAATAAACACATAGGACAAATAAATATAACAAAAACAAAACAGAAGAATTAAGAAGACGAGGACATCCTCTTAAATCTCGATTTTCAATTTGGTAAATTAATTAGGAAGATTAAATACGAGAACATCTATTTAATTTTAATAAGCTTTTTCGAGAAATTTTTCGAGCAAGACAAATAAAAAAAAATAAATTAGGCAATTATTTCATATAATAATAATAATGCCAATAATTATAAATCCGAGAAATTCTATAAATTGAACGGGGCGTTACAATCTATCCTCCTTAAAATATTTCCGTCCTCGAAAATACGAAAGAACACGCATCTAAAGGAAAATGACATATTTGACAAGCATACACTCACGTACAAGACTCAATCCGACTCACCCTATGCTCATATGTTTGCCTTATTGCATGGGAGGGTGATCAATCCTACCCGAGCTTAGGCGCACATCGTCTTGCAAGGGACCCAGTCCGGCTTAGCCTATACCCATGATTATCAGCAATTAACTTCGTACTTAACAACACACAAGATCTTAACAGGTCGTTCGGTGTATTGGCAGCGTACTCCGACTATCTCACTAACAAGGTGGACACGTGACGCCAAGTTTCAGTCTCGTATCCGAGTCATACTGATAACTTGCTCACGATTTTATCACAGACCATGTGTCTCCATCAGAGACAACAACACAGTATACATCACAACCTCAGATGCTCATACTCACATGATATCGACTCCACGAGTCGAATGCAGCCTTTATGTGCGAACATAAAGCTTGGAAAAAAAACAACATAACATTCCCAATTCGTCAACTTGATAAACTCTCAAGTAAAGCATAGGGACTCATCGACCACATTCCTTAATCAGAAATCCTCGATTAAGGTCTTATACATATTTAGTGGGACTCGAAGCTCTCAGTTCAAGGTTCGAACGAAAGGGGTTCAATAGGATAATCAAGTATTCCAACATCAAGCGATTTCAACAGCTCAGCAAAAACATCGGTGGTTGGCCGTACACACTGGCCTGGGGAGTTCGTGCGTACGATGATGGCGGCTGCAATTCGCGTGCGAGTCAACGGTCAGCCGCGCGCAAGCCTCACGTCTCTCAGCACGGTCGTGCGTGGTCGGCCACCACTTCGCGTGGGTACACCCTGCCAGGGTCGGCGTTTGGTTCAAGGTTTCACAAGAAGGTTACAATCTCATATCACATAAAGAAATGGTTTTACAATTTAGCGAGAATTTTGGGTCCAATATATATTTCAGTCGTTTCACAATTGCAAAGATTTCAAAAGTCTCAAAGATAACAAGGGCATGTTCGAGCTCCAAGTCCACCGGCTCCTCAAAACTCTTTAATACGCGAAGAGATCAACGATTGAGGTAGACTAAAATTCTCAAAGAGGTTCTAATACGGTTATACAGTCGGGAATAATCCCAAATCAGCAGTTCCTATCGAGAGATACAATAACTAGCTTGCCTCGATTTTTCTGACTATCAGCGTCGGACGTCACGTCAGCTCCCCCAAAATTCCGAAAGAAGTAAAAGAATGGGATTTCCTAAAGACTGTGCCGAACAGAATTCAAAACTAAGAAGGTTTCTCACCTCACGATGTGCTTGCTCCAGACTAAACTATCCTCCTTAAAAGATTTCACCATAACCCTTTTTAAGGAGGAAAAATAGTCTTTGATGTGCGTCGACTTAGAGGTATCACAAAACAGGTTTTAAAGACAAGGATCAACAAAACTACCGATACTCTATTCTGTCTGAAGCTCCATGCCAATAAGGGAAGATCAAGCAAATTATCAAAACACGAAAATTTGGATAATGAAGGAAGCTTCAAGCACAATTCAAAATTGCTTGCCATACAAAAAAGCAAGGGTTTGCAAAAGGCTATAAGAAGACAAGAAATTCAAAAATGGAACAAGGTTGCCTCGCATCCACGAGTCCACGATTCACCGCCTCCTTCCTCGGTTCAAGTTGCTCCCAGTAAGTCCTGCTACTGCTAGGAAATTGCTTGCGGCTTAATATACTGAAGAGGATTTTCGCAAAAGGATAAGTCATTATCGCCTTTGACTGGGTTCTAATCACGTATCTAATGGTCCTATCGACAATGGTTACAGACTTCCGAATACCCAAATAACTGGGACTTCTCTGGTCGTCTGCTCCCTTCATTTAAGCCTTCTCCTTTCGAGATGGCATTGGGAATGGTCCTCTCTTGAGGACAACAAGTCTTATGGCAAAAGCACTGCTATAAACAGGATTTAACTCGATAACATTATATCGAATTTCCAAACAACAATTTCTCAAGTCGGAACTTAACTCTATACAGCTAGAGTTCAAGTTCATACAACTAGTTCGCCACTCATCTAGAGTTCAAAGATGCATAAAAGCAGGAAGATAAATTCCTAAGCACCGATTTCATAATAATCAATAAGCATATCACAGAAACCTCAAAAATTATTGAAGTACTTATACCTGAGCTGGCGCGGCACGATGAGAGCGAGTGGTCATAACACAACGTCAAACATATATTCACATAATCAAATTTTCGTACTTAGACCAGTCTACAGAAACGCAGACTGGCTCTGATACCAAACTGTAACGCCCCACTTTTATTTGTCGAAGATCAGAATAATTTTTCAAAATTTATTTCAAAACACTTGAGGCGCTACTCATTTTCAAATCAATAATCAATACTCAATCTTCAGTACTCATTCATCAATAGTCAATAACCCAACAATAGTTCAGCTCAATAATCGATATCCAATCCAATTATCCAATATTCATACATACTTATGGAATACATTCCCTATCAATAGTCCAGTAATCAATAAGACAATAATAACAATAATTCAATTTCAAGCGGAAGCAATAACAACTTTTGTGACCACCACTCGCTTCCCTCCACCGTGCCCGCCAAACTAACCTGCATCCGTGAAGAGCAGGTGGGGATGAGCACAAGAGGAACAATAGTGCTCACCACTATGCAGTAAATGTTAATGACAATAATCAACAATAATCAGTAATCGAA
>CACSLK010024742.1:13257372-13268103 GCA_902706635.1 Striga hermonthica
ACGGCCTCAGAAGACTCTCCCAGACCCATGAACCGTTCGGGTTGCCAGACAACCCTTCCACTACGACGAGGTACTACCTGCTCAGGTGCATCATCAGCGATACGTGTTGCGGTACTTTGTGGTGTAACATCTAGCGCACTCGGTATTGAAGTACTCACTCCCTTATGATCTAAGACATAGTCTTCTTACAAGAACCTAGCATTCGTGCTAACGATTACTTTCTGGTCCTCGGGACTATAAAATAGACCACATTTTGTTTCCTTAAAATATCCCACAAACAACCTTACTTCTGATCTCGGTTCCAACTTATCAGTATCGGTTCTCAGCATATGTGCTGGACTACCCCAAATCCTAAGATGTCTTAGACTAGGCTTATGCCCATACCACAACTCCAATGGTGTAGACGGTACTGATTTAGAAGGTACTCTATTTAGAATGTATACCGCTGTTTCTAGGGCATATCCCCAAAACGAATCTGGTAAACTACTATAACTCATCATTGCCCTAACCATTTCTATAAGAGTCCTGTTCCTCCGTTCTGCTACGCCATTCTGCTGAGGTGTGCCAGGCGCAGTCAGCTGGGACGTAATCCCATTATCCGTCAAGTAGCTCCTAAATTCATTCGAGAGATATTCGCCACCACGATCTGATCGTAATGACTTGATACTTTTTCCTAACTGCTTCCCCACATCTGCCTTATACTCCAAGAACTTTTCAAAGCATTTCAGACTTGCGGTGCAGAAGGAAAATGTATCCATATCTCGAGTAATCATCGATAAACGTAACGAAGTACTCGAAACCACCTCTCGCTTGAATACTCATAGGACCACATAGATCGGAATGAACTAGCCCTAACACATCTTCGGCTCTATGCCCCTTGGAACTAAAAACCCTCTTAGTCATTTTACCTTCCAGGCAAGACTCACAAGTTGGAAAAGCCTCGACTTCTAACGACACCAAGGGCCCGTCTGCTACCATCCTTTGAATCCTCCTAAGGTTAATATGACCAAGTCTTAGATGCCAAAGATATGTTTCGTTCATTTTAGAAGGTTCCTTTATCTTATTCAGATTAGACGATGAATTAAGTAATTGTGTCTGTTGCAGTGGAGACGACTTAGATTCTAGAATGTATAGATAGTCAACTAATGAACCAGAGCATATGAACTTTTTGCCAAAATGAATAACAACTTTATTATCAAACGTAGCGGAAAAACCGTTCATAAACAACTTAGAAACTGAAATCAAATTCTTTCTAAAACTGGGAACATAAAGACAATCTTTCAAAACTAGAAAGCTATCTAAGCCAAAATCTAAATAGACATCTCCCACTGCAACTGCTGACGCTCTACTAGCATCGCCCAAGTAGATGGTAACTTCTCCTTCCCTAAGTTGTTTGGTTTCCTGGAACCCCTACAATGAATTTCAGACATGATCAGTGGCCCCTGTATCTACACACCAGGTATTGGTAGATAACACCGCTAAACATGTTCAACAACTAAAGCAAAAGGAGTACCTTTGTCGGGTTTCTTGGGAAGAGGGAAGTTTTCCTTCCAGTGTCCTTTCTGCTGACAGTTGTAGCACTTGCCTTTCGGCTTCTTTGCCTTTTGTCGAGGTTACGCGTCACTCATGACCGCCTTACCCTTTCCTGCGGACTTCTTCCTCTTCTTGCCCTTAGGAGCCTTACAAGTGGAAACTTCTCCCCGCTGGGCCACCATAGCTTGGGTCTTCTAACAAAACAGGCTCTCTGCCGACTGAAGTTCAGCAACAAGTTCCGGAAGAGTCATCAACATCTTATTCATGTTGTAATTCAACCGGAATTGCACGAAGCTCTTCAGCAAAGACTGAAGCACTATATCGACCTGGGTTTCCCCATCAATAAAAGCCCCAAGAACCTCCAGCTCATTCAGCTGGGCCATCAGAGCAAGCACATGTTCCCTTACGGGAGTGCCCTCGCGCATGGTCATGTTCATCAGAACCCTCATGGCCTCTTGTCGGGCAGCCCGCGACTGATGACCAAATAACTCCTTGAGATTGAGGAGCATATCCACTGCAGTGTTCATAGACTGATGTTGATGTTGAAGTACATTTGACAAAGATGCCAGGATGTAACACTTCGCCATCTCGTCAGCCTTTTTCCACCGAGCATACTCCTCTTTCTCTTGGTCTGGTGCATTGTCAGCAGGCACAGCCGGACAAGCCTCAACAGTAGCAAATTTGTACTCTTCAGCAGTTAACACTATATCCAAGTTCCTTTTCCAGTCAATATAATATGGACCAACAAGTTTGTTTTCTTTGAGAATTACGGACAACAGATTGAAAGACATTTTGAATTCCTGGGATCATGCAAACATAGTCTTTACTCAGTCAAGTAGTTTTGAATTTATACATCAAATATTGATCCCATTAAACAACATTTGAATAAATTCACCAACACCTCAAAACACCGAATCCCCGCTGGCCACTGAGTGTGGACGTCTACGTTTCAAACATTCGCAAGAGGAGGGCTAAATCCCATTAGCTTAACATACTGCCGAGCAATACTTAACTAATAGTCGGTTTCATCTTTTGGCCAGCACAATTAACTTTTTTAAAAGAATAACTTTATAAAAGAATAAAAATGACCTTGTCCTTTGGGACTATCGTAATTATTTGCACTTTAAGCATAACCCATTAATTGGTACTAGGTTTACTACCAAAATTATACGTCCACCTTTGGGTGACCCGTAATCTTTTGAAATATCTCACTATAACCATCCCGAAGGAGATTCGTCCTTGTGAACTGTGAAATAAAACGTCCTTTGGGCTCGAATTAAATCACTTCACTGACAAACCTATAATGAAGGCCTTGGATGTAATTTATTTCAACCCATTACACACTTAATATAATTTTTATTTTATGGGATTTTCTTAACATGTTTGTATTTGCACATAAGCAATCACGTAAAACATGCATGATTAATGAGCAATAATAAACTAGGAACTATAGTCCAACTATCATGGCCATTAATCAATCTCCAATGTTACGGAGAAAACACAGTCCTGTCCTTGTCTAATGTGTCTTCCGTTTCAGGTATTGGAACTCCCCTTTCGCAGTGACTCCCACTGAATTGGTCATCTCCGGGAAAGTCGCCATTGGATCAACACCATGGCATCTGTGTACGTGTTTATGCCTCGCCCCGTCAAAGTTGGTCCGCGCCCGTCGGATCAATAATGAATAATATAAACAACAATTACATAATTCATCCGACCCACGCAGGAGCCGTACATGAGTTTCTATGAAAGCAATAAACTATGCGGTGTCCCACCGCACGAATAATTTATTACAAGCATTCACCAACCCAAAAATTCCTTGACATGTCCAAGGCTTTAAAAACAGCATACATTCAACATGAATTAAAATCCATACGTACGGGCCACAATAGTCAGATTCGAAACACCTGGAAAAACTTATTGCAATTTCTAATCTACTATGTCGTTGCGTCTGTACGCACATAATTCATGTAGACAGGCAAAGTCCATGTTATCATCCGACTTGGTAAAACACAATTAAGGACCTTGAATAGCATCTTAAGCGAATTTGACTCCAACACCGACGTGACCCAAAGACATCCAAGTTCGCACAATAAACCGGTACAACCATAAAACACTGAAGTGATCCCTACCCGCCGAGGTCACTCCAAACCGAGGTCAACACAAACCGAGGTCGTCACCTCATAAAGCAGGTGACAAGGCGCCTACACGCCCTTCTCACGATCCACGAGATTTGTTATCATTTACGTAGGGCCCACTGGCTCTACCGCCCATCAAAAGTAGCTTTATCAAAAAAGCAACGCACGGATCCCGATGTATATACCAAAAAAGTAACTATAAATAGCTAGCTAATGGTACTTGTACAGAGGGGATTCCTGAAAAATCGAACTCTTTTACGATGAAACACGAAACAGCCCTTAAAGGCTTTTCACCTCGGTTCACCTCGGACCAGGGCCATTGTTGAAGTTTTTATCCATGCTTTACGTTCGAATTGATCATTATTACTAAATAAACACAGACCTAAAATCGTTGTTAGGAATCGCATAACAACAGTTTGGCGCTAGAGGAAGGGCCTCATAAGTGATTTGAGGTTAATCTCTGATTCTTGTTTAGCGATTCACGTCAGCCATATCAATCATGTCTCATTCAGATCATCGTGGTCATACTTTGGGAGATGGCCGCAGTCGTAGCGCTGCGCAATCCGCCAGACGACAAGTCGTAGCTCCCCATATACTAGATTACACTGTTCTGTTTCAAAATCCAGAGTTTGCACGTGGGTTCGCTACCTTGATGGCTCATACGATCCCTGGAACATCAACGACTGCCCCAGGACATTCCATAGTACCCACGACGCCCGCAAATCCACAGAATCCACCGGTGCGGCAAGACGGCGGAAGAACCACATCTCACGCCACGTCTCAACCTCGCAGTGGAACGTCGCAGCCGCCTCCGGAACAAACCACACGTCACACCGACATTGGACGCAATCCCCTCGTACTTCCTCACGAAGAAACCGCCGAAAGTCAGTCTGGACATTCACGGCGGTCACCTCCTCATGCGCGACATCGAATCCCCTCTAATCCGGTGCAAACTGACCTTCATCAACATATTGAGAGAAACCGAGCTCGCCAAGAATCTTCCGAACTCGAAACATTGCGACGAAGAATCGCCGAGTTGGAAAGTCGGCAAAGGATGCCCGAAAACCCCCCTCGGCGGACCTCAACTTCGGCACAAGTATATCTAGAAGCCGACTCCCCTCTCACGCCGGAGCTCACTTTGGAACCTGTGCCTGGGAAAGTCAAAGTTCCTCAAATTGGGTTATACGATGGTACTTCAGACCCTGACTCACACCTCGGTCACTATACTTCGTGGATGGATCTGCATGGGGCCTCAGACGCACTTCGGTGTCGTATGTTTTCTCGTACGTTGGGACCTCGGGCTCAAAAATGGTACCATTCTCTTCCACCTCATTCTATTTGGAAGTGGCAACAGTTAAGGTCAGCTTTCCGATCTCATTTCATCGGGGCCCAAGTGTGTTTAATTCCGAAAGAATCCCTTGCAAACGTGACTCAAAAAGATGATGAAAGCGTCAAGGACTACATCGCTCGGTTTAACGATCGAGTCCAAAACATGGAGCCCTGTCATCCTGAAACTCTGCTTGTTATGGCTATTGCCGGGCTGAAACCAAACTCAATTTTCCGCTGGACATTGTGTCAAAATAAACCAAACACCTTTCAAGAATTCCTTGCCCGAGCTCAACAACACATCATAGCCGAAGAAGCCATGTCGGTACCCGACTTTAATTTTAAACCGAAGTCCTCTATAGCGGGAACCGACGAGAAAAAGAAAAACAAATTTTTTGACAAGCAAAACAAGACTCAATTCAGAGGACCTCCCCGAGGAGATCCCAACGACCCTGAAGTTCGAGCAGCCCGAAAACAGTATGCTACCGATGTGAAATCCGGTTATCAGACCGTGTATTAAACTGGGGCTGCCACCATATACGAAGAAATCAAAGGGAGAGGTATCTTGCCAGATCCCAAGCCACTTCGGATGCCCGAGGAGAAAATAGACAAATCCCGATATTGCGATTACCATAAATCGCCAGGACACAATACCGATGAATGTTTAAGTTTGTTAGCTGCCATGTTGCATTTAATCGGTCATCCGCAGCTCAGAAAATTCTGTCGCAATACCGATCTCCAGAAACGAGGCCCAGGGCGTCCAATTGACTCATATGATGAAGACGACGAGGAGGATCGAGGTGTTATGCCAAAACGCATCCGACAAGGAGACAAGGAAGTATTTATGTTCACCTCGGAAACACCCAATTCTAACTCCACTGGAACTTCACGAGGACGCAAGTGAAGCCAATCTCCTAGCCCGATGCAAATCACTGTCCACCGTGTAAATACCAACAACACTCGGAGTACATTATCCCGTCGGCAAATCAAGGCTTACGCCCGACAAGCTTACAACTCCAGCAAACAAGTGTATACTACCGATTTGAGAGACATCCTCAATAATCGTAACTGTCCCATAACCTTCAATATGAAGGATGCCAATCATTTCGCACACCCTCACTCTGATGCACTTGTTATTACCGTCCCTATATGTGGAATTCCAGTACATCGTGTTATGGTTGATACTGGAGCCTATTCAAGCATTTTGATGCTAAAAGCCTTTGATAAAATGGGACTTGATCCTGCGGATATTCGACCTTGTAATGACCAAATACAGGGGTTTAACAGAAGCATTTCAAAGCCCATCGGCGAGATCACTTTACCTGTCAGATTTGGCACTTCGGAGAATGTCACTAAGCTCTTCATGGAAACTTTCAAAATTCTCGACATCAACAATGAATATAATGCGATCATCGGAAGAACAGCTCTGTACAAGCTCCGAGCCGCCGTTTCAATTTTTCATTATGCGTTGAAATTCCCGACTACACGAGGAGAAGGGACACATTTCGGGGACCAAAGAGAAGCTCGAGAACTCGTTACTTTCATACCATCTAGTGGAGACTATTCCACCACTTCGGGCAACGATGAAAATCCCCCAATACAGAACACCTCGGGTGACACAATTCCCGAGGAACCGAACTACAACGCCATTGTTCCTCCCACCTCGGATCCCTTGTCTGAAGACCGAGGTAGACGGCCAGGAAAGGAGCCATTCCTTGAAGAAGACGAGTTGGACCCAAGGGCCCAATTCAAAGAGAAAAGCCGAAGTGATCGAGCCGAACCTGGAGAAGACGTAGAATTGATCTATATCGACGAACCAGTCTTCCACAAATCGTTGCGCATTGGAAGTCATCTTCAAGAGCCTCTCCGGTTAGAACTTATCTCATTTCTCAAATATAATTCTGACATTTTTGCTTGGAATCACGAAGACATGAAGGGCATCGATCCCGGTGTCGCTAGCCATAAATTAAACCTCGACCGAACTGTCCGGCCAATTGTGCAAAAACGAAGAAAATTGGGAGCGGATCGTCAGAAAGCGTTGGAAGAGGAAGTTAAGAAACTCATCGACAACAAGTTCATTAAAGAGGCCAAGTATCCGACATGGGTCTCAAACCCCGTTTTCGTCAAGAAGAGTAATGGCCTGTGGAGGCTGTGTATTGACTTTTCCGACTTGAATAAAGCGTGCCCGAAAGACAGTTATCCGCTCCCTCATATAGATTATATGGTTGACGCCACATCGGGACACGAGTTGATGAGTTTTATGGATGCATACTCCGGTTATAATCAAATTCCTATGGATCCCGAAGATTCCGAACACACCTCGTTCTATTCGGCACGGGGCTTGTACTACTATACCATGATGCCATTTGGATTAAAAAACGCTGGGGCCACTTATCAGCGTCTTGTCAACAAAATGTTTGCTAATATGATAGGTCATACCATGGAAGTCTACGTAGACGACATTCTCGTCAAATCGGTGCACGCGCCTGATCACATAACACACCTTCAGGACATGTTCAATATCCTCCGATCTTATTCTATGGTTTTAAATCCCAAGAAGTGCACCTTCGGAGTTGAGTCTGGAAAACTTCTGAGCTATATGGTCAGCCAACGTGGAATTGAAGCCAACCCGGCCAAGATAAAAGCCATTCAAGATCTACTCCCCCGACCTCGGTCAAAGGTGTTCAGGCCCTAACTGGCCGACTTGCAGCACTCAATCGGTTCATCTCCAAATCCACAGATTGTTGCAAACCGTTTTTCGAAGCAATCAAAAAAGGAAAGCGCTTCGAATGGACCGAAGAGTGTCAGAAGGCCCTCATTAGCATCAAGGAAACACTCGCCTCTCCACCGACGTTACAAAAACTGAAACCTGAAGAGATGCTCTTCTTGTACCTCGGAGTTAGTGACTCAGCGATTAGCGTCGTCTTGATACGTGAAGAAAGGACGTTACAGTCACCCATTTATTACGTCAGCAAAGCCCTACATGATGCCGAACTACGCTACCCCCCAATGGAGAAGTTGGTGTTTGCACTTGTTACTGCCGCCCGGAAATTGCGACCTTACTTTCAAGAACATTCTATAACTGTCCGCACTTCATATCCACTGCGACAAGTCCTGCACAGACCCGACACTTCGGGACGTATGATAAAATGGGCAATTGAACTCGGACAATTCGACATCCATTATCAACCGAGGACCGCGATCAAGGCACAAGCCCTATCTGACTTCATCGCTGAATTCATTCCGGCTATAACTGTAACACCCCGCCTAAACTTACTAAAATCAGAGTAAATTTTTCGCGCTATAAATGGAAAGCACTCCTTTAATTTTCGAAAACTCATATTAATTTTTCGAAAATACTTTAACTTTAAAACACGGGGTGCTACTCAACTTTAATCTTAAATCTTTAATCTTTAATATCTATAAACTACTAGGCATGCAACCGAGTATAATTCATTACTCTAAGGCGCCATGAACATCTCAGGATTTAAGCATGCATAGACTGAAATTCTGAAATACTGAAATACTAGTCTGGAATCCTGAAATACTAGTCTGAAATCCTGAAATATTTAATTCAAATCTGAAATTTTGAAATACTGAAATAGTAATTTGAAATTCTGAACTACTGACATACTAATCTGAATATTAGTCTGAAATTCTAAAATACTGACTAGTCTGAAATTCTAAAATACTGAAATAATAATCTAAAGTTCTAAAATACAGTTCTAGAGTGCGGAAGCAAATATAGGTTCAAACATCAATGGCAAACAGACAATAAGCAAAACATAAATAAAGCATAATTAATTCAAACAATTCATAACATGACATCACACAAATATCTTGACTGATGACCACCACCACATATCCGGCTCACGCTGCACGCGGGAGTCCGTCACCTGAAAAAGAGGGTAGTGGGGAGGCGTGAGCACAAAGGAATCAACGGTGCTCCGCCGGGACCGGAACTGATATACTCAGCACAATTAATAACAAACTATGAAATCAACATATATATGAAAAAACTGGTCTGGCTATGGGACTAACGGTAAACCGGTACTCATGTGCATACTCTAGGGGTCCCCTCCCACAGAAATCCAGGAAAGGCACTAATCACCCCATCTGGACGCTAAACTTAGGACGGGCCCTAATCACACACATCCAAGTCATAACTGAAATACTGAAATATTGACCAAGACGGGATTACTCATCCGTCTCAGTCCTTCAATTTAATCGCATATAGATCTCAGACATGGTAAATTATTAAAAGCGATGAAATACACAGTACGTGGTCCCCACCTGGAAACTGGTGAAAGCGAATGCTGAATATATCTGTAATGGGTAGCTGACGGAGGCTCGACTCTCCTCAAGCTACAAAATATATTGAGCGAAATATTCTAAGTACTAGGCTCAGAATAAAACTCAAATCTTTAATATCTTATATATCTAGGTTCGCTCACTCGGCTTTAAAAATCATTTTAGGGATTTACGAGCTGATTTTTTAAAATATTAATGTCGTTGAGGCATTCTAGAGTTCTCTGAAATATTTCTAAGTCTGGGACTAGGATCTGACTTAATATAATCTGACTGAAATCTAAACTATATCTTAATCTTTAATCTATCTGGAATCTTAACTTTATCTGAAATTTATCTGAAATATAGATCTGAAATTCAATCTCTGAAATTTTATCTAAAATATATATCTGAAATTCTATCTCTGAAATTCTATCTAAAATATATATCTGAAATTCTATCTCTGAAATTCTATCTGAAATATATATCTGAAATTCTATCTATGAAATTCTCTACGAACCATCTGGCCTGCCCGGACTGGTTCGACTGAACTGGACCGATGGCTCACTCGAAGCCAGTCGATCATTCGCTTGACTATGTGCAGCTCGGTTTGATCGTGGTCCGGGTTCGGCGTGGCAACTCGGGCCGACACGAACTCGACTAACACGGCTTAGCCGATGCACGGGTTTGAAACGGTGCCACGGTCACTGACGCAGGGGCGTGCTTGGACCACGGCTAACGGAACGGTGCGTAGATGGCAAGTCGGATGGACTCGGTGCACGGGCACGCACTCGAGGGTTTGACTCGGACTCGGTGCACGGGCATGCACTCGGCGGCTCAGCTCCAACGGTCGGACGAGAGGCGATCACGGCACGAGACGACGATACGCATTACGAATTACGATACGACGGTTAAAGATTATCTAGACGGTACTAGGGTTCAGACATTTATAATCGGATCCGGAAAAATACCCGGTTACCGAAACTGGATAAAACGAGGATTTTGATTCCAGAAAATCCTAACTCAATTAAGGCCGATATTTAATATACATATTCATGTGATTTATAATAAATCTATAATCCACAACTGCAGCTAAAGTCTCAGTCAAACTATTATTTTATTTTTACGGCATTAATATCTAAAGTCTCGATTTTTATAACTAAGTCAAACAACATCCAAAATTTACGAAAATCGAAACATAACATCCTCAATATATATATAGTCTATGGTCAACATCTCAAGTCAAAAGTCAACTCCTAACTCAGTCAACTAAAGATCACTACGACCGGTCAACGCATTTGACCGGCTCGTTTACCTATCAAACGACGACCGAAAAATCTCAAATTTCGACCTAAGCCTCAAAACGACGTAACGAATTTTATAGTATTTATTTCAACATTTTATCGCATTTATTAAAAAAGTCGAACATATTAGCTTTAAGCCCGAAAAT
>CACSLK010024742.1:13268370-13283589 GCA_902706635.1 Striga hermonthica
GAGCTAAAAAACGGAGCTGCGGGTCTTGTTGTTTTTCCGGCAAGGACGAGCTAGGAAAAGGGCCGGAAGACGCGAGCTGAGGAGCATGTGAGCTCGGACTGAGGAGCTGGTCGCGAGCAGGTGTTGAAAACAGTGGACGACGGAGGCGGGCTGAAGCTCGCCGGAAATGGGGCTGCACGAACCGGGGTCACTGTGAACGGCGAGGAAAGGCTGGTCGCGGCGGGGCTGAGCTCGCCGGCGTGGAAGAAGGGAGCTGGGCGCGCGAACAGCGGTTGCTGGAGCTTGGGAGGACGACGGCGCGAAGTCGAGGCTCGAGGAAGAAACTGGGAACGGTGGTGGTCCGAGTCCTTGGCGTGGGGCTGCGACCGGTGGAGTTTGAGAGCAGCAAACGTCAGCTTGTGCGCGACGGAAACTTTTCACTCGCCGGAGGAAAGGCTTCACTGGAAAAACGAGATGGCTGGCCGGATTCTTGGAGCTCAAGCCATGGACAAGCTTTGTTCTTGATATAGTAGGATATATGTTAAAGATGATGATGTTTTCTTCAATTTTTTAGGCTAGATCTTGAAAATGGTGTTTGGATCTTGAAAGAGGAGAGGTAGGAGATGATGAATAGTAAAAAGTGGCTAGGGTTTGTTGTGTCTTGATGTTGGGAGACAAGGGGGCAAGTGTATTTATAGCTAGAAGACTAGGGTTTCTATTTTTTGTTGTTGGGCTAAGAATCGGGCTTAAGATAGTCGGGCCTAAAATCCTACGAGCTGGGCTCAAATATAAATCGAATATGAACTTAGGAAATTCAATGCTTGGGCTTGCTAAATAATATAAATCGAACTAGGACTAATTAAATTAGTCGGTCGAAATAATTACTAATAATGGGCCCGAAATTAAAATCGACTTTTTGCTTGATTTTCAAAATGGACTAGAATAAAATTGGACTTGGGCTCGATATAATTAAATTATCCAGATTCGGATTACTTAAATAAAATTCCCACTTTAATAATTAAAGTCGGAAGAATTATTCATGGCTTAGACTTAGATACTAATTATTTAATGCAAATAAATATAAATAATGCATCAAATTTTGAAACTTAATATTTATGGAAATATAGTCGAGCTCCATAAATAGTAATTAAAAATCTGGGCGTTACAATCTATCCTCCTTAAAATATTTCCATCCTCGGAAATACTAAAACTAAACATAAGTCCGACTCGACTATAAACTAGGAATCGAAAAGTACATATTACTAGTCAGAACTGAAACTCTGGATAACGAGCGCGGATCTCATCCTCTCGCTCCCAAGTGGCCCCGGCCTCGCCGTGGCGGCTCTAGCGAACTCGGGCTAGAGATACATCTCTATTCCTCCGCCGTTGGACCCTTCGGTCCAAAATAGCTACCGGCTGCTCCTCGTAAGTCAGGTTCTGCCTGACCTCGAGCTTTCTGAAATTCAACACGTGCCTTAGATTATGCACGTAATTTCTCAACATCGAAACGCGAAAGACGTTGTGCACACCCGGAAGCTCGGGTGGCAACGCCAAACTGCATACTACCTCGCCCACTCGATCGAGGATCTCGAATGAGCCTATATAATAAGGATCTCAGACTGACACTATGGTCTCGGATACTCCGTGGAATTGAGTAATCCCACAGACGTAAATACTGAAAAACTTCATCCTCGCGGGCAAACGCGGGCCGACTTCGCCAGTCGGTCCACAACTACCCAAACCACATCGAGCTGATCTTTTTATTTGGGTATTCCCGTAACGAAATCCATGGTAACGTGCTCCCACTTTTACAATGAAACCTCTAATGGTTGCACGAAACTGGGTGGAACTTGCGCTTGGTATTCACCTGCTGGCAAACCAAGCACTCTTCCAAGAGCTTGGAAATGCTAACTAAGGTATATGAAAAAAAAAAAAAACTCTAAACTTCATGTCTAAGATTTCTAACTCTGAATTCTGTCTTCCACCTGCTAGTGATCTCGGCTATGCCATGGCAACTCCGGTATCAAGCCCCCAGGTAAATTCGGACTAGTGACTCTTATTTCAAGCCTCCATAATTTACCCGGCCTTATGGCTGTTATACACCGTTAACCCAAGTTCAAGAAATTGGGGTCTCTGTCTGGATACTGTAATAGGGCGGTACCGGCATCCGCCGATCTTGCTGGTACTAGTTTGCCATGACGACTCGCTAAAATCTCACTATGTGCCTTAGATAAAACCCAAGAAAAAACTTAAAAACTATATTGGGGAACTTCAAAAGAAGCTCATCGATACTCTTCGCAGCATCGCCCTAGCTACGGCGACACTCCTGGACTCAGAGAGACCTACTTCTCGACTCTTTGACTAGCGTACCTTTCGCCACACGGCGGCCATAGGTACTATCTCACGGGTCAAATCGGATCAACGTGAGGCTCATCTAAGGATTCCACGTGTTCAAGCTCGAGCACATCTTCTCGAATTCGAGACGTGGGGAAGAATCGCTCAACATTCCACGAGAATTCCGGCGGCAAAGCCTCAACTGTTAGGCTTAGCTCGCCGTCTCGGCTATATGTTGAGAATGACTGGGGTAACTAAGTTGTTGCTCATTTGCGGCTGTGACCCTCGGGGTCATCTTGTCGTTTACATTGGTCTGAAAGTCTTTCTGTGGCTGGACTGTACGCGACTTTCGTCGGTTCAGGGTTGCCTTAGTCTTTGCATGGATTGCTGATCTCTTCTCTATTGTCTGTCAGTTTACTATTGACCGAGGATCTTTCTCTCGCTATTTCTTTCTTGTACGTCAGCGATCCACACGTGTCCGTACTAAATTGTACGATGTCATGTCAATCGACATTTACTATCTTAGTAGCAAATCGCTCTTTCGAACGGATTTGTCATTAAAAACGCAAGCATCTGAGCATTCTGATCATCCATCGATCTGTAATATTGATGAGGACAACTAGCAATTGCGGTTCGACTAGCTGTGACCCAGCTCATGACGATGCGGTACGTTGCACACGGTACGTTGCATGCGGCTTTCCCACTACCCGGGGCCCACGGGCGCGGAACACCTACATACTATACCTGCGTGCGATGTACCTGCGGCGTCAGTGTCGCCTGCAGTCATAAACGCAGTCATATCCACGTCTTATGCTAGTGGCTTCATGGTACTGCAGCGCTGAGTTAACTCGGCGCACTACTACTGGATTTAACTTCTTCTTGATAAAAATCGAGGGTCTCACTACTTATATGGGTAAAATTTACCCAATGGTACTTAAAATTTCAATGTTGCGGCTTTTCTATTCTTTCTTCCTTCAACGTCTATTCTAAAACTAGTGATGTCGTACACCACTAGTACTTAGAGATGACTTCATCACCTCAACATTCTCGTGCTTTCTGATCTTGAGGCTTCGGGCTCCTCAACTTCTCATAGAGGATGTCCGAGCTTCAAGTTCAATCTTGGAACTTATTGTCTTCCTGCATGGGTCGAAAACTTCTCGACTCTCAAAAGTGAGTACTTACTCTCCTCCTTGAGTTTACATAACTTTTGGTAATTAGCGCTCATCTTCTTTCTTCACGAACCATCGGGCACACCCTAGGGTGACGCTCTTGGTCCAACAATTCACAATTCGGATCTGGGTCATCAGTTCTTACAGCTTCTTGGCGTCTGGGTCTTCAGCTCTTGTAGCTTCTCGGCGTCTGGGTCTTCAGCTATTGCAGCTTCTTGGCGTCTGGGTCTTCAGCTCTTGCAGCTTCATGGAGTCTCTCGGTTTGGCGCTTTTGACGCTCCAGCATCAAGTCGATCGAATTTCATTTGTCGGTTAGGTGGTCTTCTCGGTAACATTTTGAGAATACATACACGCGATTCAAACAATGGTTAACTCTCCGGACGTTGTTAGTGAAGTGCTCTCTTTGTCTCTCTCTCTCTTCACGACTTCTAGAATTTTCCTATCGGCATATCGTCCATCTGCCCACAACTTCCAACTCGAGAGTTGTGGCATTCAGCACAGGTATGCAAAATTTATAAGTCTTCGTCTTCTTAAACATGCTATCTCAACTTCCACTCGGCTTTCATTAAATTCTCTGTGACTGTCGTCTGAGTATTCTTATACTATTGGAACTTCCTTGGGTGACAGAGTCAAAACATGACTCAACGTGCAATCCTCGCTCTAGTTTCCTTTAAACTGGGTCTTCTCTTCCTCTAACTACTAGAGATTACCTCATATGGAAACATGTCTGCTATGGTTCAGCTTCAAGCCTCAATGGTTCCTCCCGGACTCATGGCTTTTATTTCAAGCCTCTAGGACTTACCCGGATCTATGACTCTTATACACTGAAAATCTATTACTTATAATACTAGTTGGAAGGCATCTTGCCAACTCAAGTGCGGTAACCTCTAGAGTTAGAACTCAACTCAAAGTTTACATAGTTCAAACAATAGAAAGTCCACTGCTTTATCTATGTGTTGCAATCCATCGGCTTATTAATCTAACTCTCGCAAGTGTCGAATTATAGCAATAACTCGCTCTTTGTGATCTTTACATTATGGAATGCACTGAAATTTCGGTCTCAACTTGAATTTTAACGGAGTTTCGAAATATGAAGAAATTCCCGCAACAAAAGTATTGCGAGTTCACGGAATGAAGATGATTAAACTACATGCATCTTCTTGAGTCTTCTGGACTTTTGCTCCTACTGGTGACGAGCGTAGGCGTTGGAACTTCCTCCTCCTTGTTGATCTTGGATCGGCTATTGCTTGTTGGGTTCTGCCATTTCTGGCAGAATTTACTGAAATGTAGAATTTACTCAGTCTTAATTCTATGGTTTGAATTCGATCTTATGGCGCTAATATATCGCCACGACTGTCCTCGATACGTATAAAAAGGTACTTTTCCACAACATAATCGAGGTTGTTTCTAGAGTTATATTTCGCTCCGCCCTCAGGAAAGTTGACGGTAGAGCGTACAAATAACTGACTCTGCTGAAATTCTGACTAAAGCAGTATAGCCGATTAATAAATAGCTACACTATACTTTAATAATTTATCGAATTCCGAAAACGCCTAGCTTGGCTAGAGTTCCGGTTACACTAAAATCTTCTAAATTCTTACTAGAGTTCTGACTAGAATTCTCAAATCTTACTCGAAGGATAGATCTAGCGCCCCTGAAATAATCTGACTATAATTAAATATGCATTCGCAAATAAAAGCTGTACAGGTGACGTACCTCGGAGTCGGCGTGGCGTGAGCGTGGTGTGGTCACATCTCACTGAAATTTCAGTATACAGAACCACTAAGTGGCTCTGATACCACCTGTAACACCCCGCCTAAACTTACTAAAATCAGAGTAAATTTTTCGCGCTATAAATGGAAAGCACTCCTTTAATTTTCGAAAACTCATATTAATTTTTTGAAAATACTTTAACTTTAAAACACGGGGTGCTACTCAACTTTAATCTTAAATCTTTAATCTTTAATATCTATAAACTACTAGGCATGCAACCGAGTATAATTCATTACTCTAAGGCGCCATGAACATCTCAGGATTTAAGCATGCACAGACAGAAATTCTGAAATACTGAAATACTAGTCTGGAATCCTGAAATACTAGTCTGAAATCCTGAAATATTTAATTCAAATCTGAAATTCTGAAATACTGAAATAGTAATTTGAAATTCTAAACTACTGACATACTAATCTGAATATTAGTCTGAAATTCTAAAATACTGGCAGATCAATTCTCGAGGACATGTGCGGAAACTTAACAGACTGAAAAGTGTTAAACCACTCTTCCACAACGCCTTCAGGAACCTTGACACTGGAAAATATAAATATAAAGGCTCGAATAAATTGTACCCAAAAGCCTTCTAACGGATTACCTAAACACCTACTTCGATTAAACTTGGTGGAGCGTTTAATCGAATCTCCCTGACTCTCAAACAATGATATTTCTCGCGTGTATGTAGGTGAGAAAATCGGCCAACTCAACTTGTAGGAGAGATTGGGACATGGTGTAATCCTTCAGTCAAAGACCATCAGTTGTCGTAACCTAGAGCCTCCGACGCTCAAGTCAGTTGTGTATTCTCAACGCCGGAGGGGTTTCTGGCGTAGAGCCTCCGACGCTTAAGTCAGTATGTGAGAGAGATGAAGAGAGATGCTCTGAGAGAGCAGTAGCAGTAATGGAGGAGAGTATGGAATGAATGGGAGTTAGGGTTTTGGGGTTACCTCAGCTCCTTTATATAGAAGCAAGACTTTTACCTGAAGTTCCCAAAATACCCTGGCCGACTTACTAGAAATGTCTGAAATGCCCTGGTCGGTTCACCTTCCGTCCCTCTCATAGTCAGCATGTAATATCCCATTCAGTAATTAATAAAAATAATTATTTTAGTTTCGAGTTTGAACTAAATTACTTTTATTAATAATGCTCGTTTCTAGTTGAGAGTCCAGTTATTAAGTTATAAGTTATAAGTTTGAATTTAAGTTGAAAGTATTCTTGGTTAAATTTTATATAGTAATCGAGCCAGTTCATTAATTAATTCCGGTCCGTTTATTTTTAGAAATGGATTTTATTATAGGGATTAATTATTTCGAATTGTTTGATAAGTTTATGATTAATTTGACATGAGTGTCTAATTTAATCATTTGAGTAAAATAATTTATTTAGACATTTTAGTCAATTTAAATTATTAAGAGAGAAATATGAAGGTTTTAAAATTTTTGGGTTTTTCGGTTTTCGATTGTAGTTGGAATTGAAGTCCGATTTCACTTCCAGAAAATAAATTAAATTATTTTCTTTCTATATTTTTAGTAGACTACAAGATAAGAAAAGTTTTTTAGCATTAAAGGGAAAAATGTCAAAAGAAAAAGAAGGAAATCTGAAATTTGTCAGAATTTTCGATTTTACGGTAACTGTTCATTTTAAATCAGAATTCGGTTCCGTAAATTCTAGATTTTTCCTTATTTCACGAATTATATAATGCCAATCAGATGAGGATCACATTGTGGGGTATTTTTAAGCATTGACTATACATTAGGGAAGTTTACAAGTTATGATTTCATTTTTTTATCTTTATTAATTTTCATAAGTTATGTTTGTTTATTTTTGTTTATTTCTTCACTCAATCATCTTGTCCCCTCTTTTGTGGCTATAAATAGAGGCCTTAAATCAGATTATTTTCATCAAAGAAACATTTCAAGAGTAATATAACTCATTAGATAGAAATAAGTTGTGGGAATTTTGGAGAGGTGAAGAATCAATTTTCGAGTGCAAATTTTATTTTCAAGCAAGAAGAAGAAGGTAATAAGTCATTCTTTTAGCATAATTTATGATAATTTAAAGTGCCTTAATATATATTAGAATGTGTTAAAGTTCCAGCCTTTAAGTATTTATAATCATGTCATGAAGTAAGAAGTTATGCTAGATCGTATGCATGATTGTTATGTGTTGTTGATTTCGAAAATTAAGCATTCTATGTATAACCTGGTATGTTAAGCTTATTATGTCTATTTCTTGTGTAAATGATGAGTAAATAGGAGCAAGAATCATGTCTTTTGGTTAAGTATAGCTCGAGTTATAGATTTTTAAAATTTATCATGCAAGCTGAATTTTATGTGCATGTTTCCAGTAGTGACTTTGAACGGGAATAAGTTGAGATATATGCATGATAAAATTATGAAATTTGTATGACATGTCAACATATGTGTTGAGATCATTCTTGCCAAATTTCATGATTTTAAGTTGAGAAATGAATGAGTTAAAATGTTTATACCCCATGCATGTCAAGATGATTTTATATGCAAGAGTACTCAGTCCAAGTTCGAGTTTTTAACATGAATCTTTTATGTAAAATTCTCACATGAGGGATTAACAATTTGACAAAGTTTCAGCTTAATATGTTGATTATATGATTTTATAAAATTATTGAAGTTTCGCATGTAAATAGAATATTTTCATGTTATAATTAGCACTTAAGTTAAATGTGCTTTAAATTTGAATTTTTAGTACCAAGCATGTTTAAGCCGAGTTTGATAGCTAAAAATCCTTATAAATTATGTATATGATGTTGGTAAAAGTTGAGCATGTTTTGAGTTCATGTACTTGGTCATCTATTATGTGAAATTTAGCTTATTTTCACTTCCGAGTCATTTTAATTTACATGAGAGTATAAGTCAATATCTGAGATTCAGAAATCATGATTTATATGGATTAAGTTTGGCATTAAGTAAAAGTTCAAGTTAAGTTGTTCAATGAATTAGTATTCATTTGAGCCATAGTCGGAATTTTTTTAAAATTCCGATAAGTTATCAGTTGAGGTTAAAACATCTTATTGAGTATATGAGCATAGTACTTAGTATATTTGTGTATATTTTTATGTAGCTTGAGGAGTTAGCTACCCAAGAGCAACACTTACGATTTTCAAATATTTTCGAAGAAGAAAGGTGGAGACCCAGCCTGGGTATTACATTGAGTATAATAGCTATTATCATGTCAAAGGTATGTATAAGAGTTTTAAGCTTAGGGTGGAGGCCAAGGCCTTAATATGCCATCCTAAAGTTAAGTAAAGTATTAATCTCGCCCAGTCGAAACTGGGTTCTGTGGAAGGCGACCCCAGAATGTGATCACGTGAGAACCGGGCCAGGTTACCGGTAGTTGCAAAGTTAAAGTTAAAGTTAAAGTTCAAGTTAATATTCAAGTTCCAGTTACAATTCAAGTTTAAGTTCAAGCTAAAGTATTATTATTGTTTACTTTGGTATGGGTTTTTACGGAGTACAATAAGTTAGTACTCACGCCCCACTATTATCATTTTCAGGTAAAAGGGTCGGTGCAGAGGTGTGAGAGCAGCTATGGTGGTGTGGATCGAGAATTCTATTTTATTATGGATTTTTAATAAGGTTTCGGTTTGTATTATACCATGCTTATAAGATTTCCGCTACGTCTTTTAGATATTGAACATATATGATAGTATTTTTCGAATTTAAAAGATTTATCAAGTTAAGTTTCCATATATGATTGATAAGTAAAATCTGTTTTATTATATCTAGCTAGTTGTTAGACCAAGGTTTGAGAAGACAGATTTTAAAGAAGATAAGTTTAGTAGCATTCCGAATTAAGTTAAGAAGATTTTGAAAAATTTATAAGTACTTTCAAAATAAGAAGATGCGAAAAATTGACTCTGATGAGTGGGGTGTTACACAGCATTTAGATTCCTTCTTATCCTTGACAGCATTCCTTTGATATGTCGAAGTGTGTCAGAACATCGGGGATCTATAAGCCTCGGGACTCTCACATTCAACTCGGGATACTAACTCGAGTTGATGGGGTCATCTTCAGTCGTTAGTAGACCCTGACGCGCTTATCCATCTTTTCGGAGGGGAATCGACATATTCTAGTCGACACGTGGAAGTCGACCGAGAGATGCCTGGACCCTTGACCGGGGATTTTATAGGGAGTCTGCGGAGAGAGTCGACTTTGGCTAAGTCGACTTGGTAATCTTTGAACCATTGATCACATAAACCGTTATACGATAGTATGGCTATATCATGTATACAAAAAGAGCAACGGAAATGTAGTAGTATTCTTAGTACTATACGTAGATGATATTCTTCTCAGCGGCAACGATATCAAGATTTTGTCAGACGTAAAGGTATGGCTTTAAGAACAGTTTCAAATGAAGGACTTGGATGAGGCATCGTACATTCTTGGAATCAAGGTCATTCGTGACAGGAAGAAGAGAATTTTGTGTCTATCTCAAGCTGCTTACATTGACACTGTGATTGTTCGTTTCAGCATGCAGAACTCCAAGAAAGGGTTGCTACCTTTTCGGCATGGAGTTCCTCTATCTAAGAATATGTGTCCGAAGACACAAAAGGAGATAGAGGAAATGGCTAAGGTTCCTTATGCTTCGGCTGTAGGAAGCCTTATGTATGCCATGCTATGAACGAGACCTGATATTTGCTATGTGGTTGGCATGGTTGCGAGATATCAGTCTAACCCTGATCAAGGACACTGGACTGCGGTAAAGCATATTCTCAAGTATCTGAAAAGAACTCGGGATTATATGCTTGTTTACCAGTCAGACGTTCTAACTCCTTTGGGTTACACAGATTCTGATTTCCAAGCTGATCGAGATAAGAGAAAGTCGACCTCGGGTTATGTGTTTATGATGGGAGGCGGAGCGATCTCATGGAGGAGTGTGAAGCAGAAATGCATCGCAGATTCTACCATGGAGCTTCTTACTAGACTTAGGGGTATTTTTGAGTGTGCCTAGGTGTATCACAATTTATTGTGACAACGCGGGTGCAGTCGCAAACTCGAGAGAACCCCAAGCACATAAGGCCAGTAAACACATCGAGAGAAATTACCACCTTATACGAGAGATCGTGAAAAGAGGAGATGTAGTTGTGATGAAGATAGCACGTTGGATAACCTAGTTGATCCTTTCACGAAGACTCTGACTGTCAATGTATTCGAGAAACACGTAGAGGGTCTTGGTTTACGATGTATGGCAGCTAGACTTTGAGTATAAGTGGGAGAATTATTATGACATGTGTTTATATACTAAAAGTTTAGCTTTAGTATAAGTGGGAGATTGTTGGGGTATGCAGTAAAGCAAACTTTTATGTGAGCTTTTGGATTGTATTTATTCAATTTCCCATTCGACTGTAATAAATATTTTCACATTGTTGCATTCTTTATGATTGCTTGTATGCTAAATGTCCAATTATCTTATATTGAAGACAATGTGGTGTGTTAGTAGTGACACAGAAGATTACATTGTCGGTCCCTTATAAGATATAAATGGTATTCACAACTGAGATAGTTATGGACATGACTATCGGTTTAGGTTGTAGTATAAACTGGATATAGCTTGTCTTGGCTATTGGTTTATACTAGTGCGCTGCGTCGCATTGGATGGATCACAGTTGAGACGTGTTCTTCTGTTCTAACTATCATGAAGAACCTAGGTCTCAGTGACTCTACTAATTCTTAACCCTAATTATGATACTTAGATATGTGGGATATTTGTTTTGTTACGTTGATTTACCATGGGTGAGAGCCAAGTATTGGTTCAATATGCTCTGTATCTTGGGTAACAAAATTATCTGCATGATATCTATTTATTGGCATTAGGGCACCGTGTCCTGGACATCCAGGTTGATGATGTCCCCTTAAAAAACTCATAAGGATTATTGTATAAACCCTGTAGGTGGATTTAATCCGTACGATAATAAAGTTGAGTGGTACTGTTGACATCATTCCCAGTGAACCGAATTAGGCGACGCTGACCACTTGATTATGTTTAGTAGAAGGATGATCGAAGTCGTATGAAGTAGATGATGCCTTTACGGATCTCAAGGCTCTGACACTACTCTCGAGACAATTACTTGTCAGGTAAAAATTCATTAAGAACCGACATCGTCGTCGATTGACCGATATCTCACGTCGGTTATGACATGTCGGTTACTACATGTCAGATGCGGCATATCGGTTACAACTGCTCGAACCGATATCTATGACTTGCTAAACCGACACCACAAGGTGGTGCCAACTCAGCACAACTCATCATTACACCTGGCCAAGTGGCACGTTATCAAGATGAATGGCAATTAGCCGTCGTTGACTATTCTTGTGTAATGATTATGTATTAGATAAATGTTGTAAATAAATATAAAAGGAAAAAACAGTTCTCCAGGTCAGGAGATATACAATAATATTCAGAAAAATTCTATTTCCTTTCACCGTTCATACAAGCCTTTATTGCTCTATCTTAAGTTTATTACAAATCCACATCGATTATATAATTGTTAATTCTCGTTTGACAACAGTTTGGCGCTAGAGGAAGGGCGGCCTCACGTTTTGAAGTTACCCTTCGCTGTTAAAGCCATTTTCACGCTCGAAGCCACCATGTCGCAGTCTGGTCGAGACCACGTAACTCATCCTGGCCAGAGCCAATCGACTAACCATTCTCCGCGGCATGCAACCTTACCATACTTCTCCACGTCGAGAAGAGCCGACTCGTGTAACTGCTAACCCAATAACGAACAATCAAGCCCCGGAGGAGCTCCCTGTGCAGGAAATGACTGCTTAGAGCCACTCTACTCATCACCAAAGAGTTTCGCCACGACCTAGACCCGTTTCATCAGCGCCTCACGCCCGAGAAGATTTGCGGCGCCAAATTGAACGGAATCGTCTCTCAAGACATAGCGCGGAGGAAATTGAGACTCTTCGTAAACGCTTGGCTGAACTCGAGACTCGACAGAAGTCGCAGGAAGACTCTCCCCGACATGTCACGACGTCGGGAAACGTCATTATTGAAGCAGACTCCTCTTTAGCTCCGAAACTTACCGCAGAGGCACTTCCAGCTAAGGTAAAGATTCCACAAATTGGCATGTATGATGGGACATCGGATCCGGATGCACACTTGGGCCGTTATACGTCGTGGATAGATCTACATGGTGCCTCAGATGCTTTGAGATATCGGATGTTTTCGCTTACACTGGGGCCGCGAGCACAAAAATGGTACTATACTCTTCCACCTCATTCAATTTGGAAGTGGCAACAATTACGCGCAGCCTTTCGATCACACTTTATCGGAGCTCAAATTTGTCTCATCCCAAAAGAATTAAATACCAACATCGTGCAAAAGGATGACGAGACTGTTAAGGACTACGTGTCTCAGTTCAACGACCGAATTCAGAACATGGAGCCTTGTCACCCTGAAACCTTGTTAGTAACTGCCATTGCTGGACTGAAGCCTAACTCAATGTTTCGCTGGACCTTGTGCCAAAATAAACCTGCTACGTTTCAAGAATTTCTTGTGCGAGCTCAACAATTTATTATTGCCGAAGAATCGATGTCGGTTCCCAGTTTCGACTTCTCGGTGAAAGAAAGCAAGATCGAACCGGACGCTAAAAAGAAGAATAAGAAAAACTTTGGGAAAGCACAATTTCGGAACTTCCCCAAAGGATATGAAAATACTCCAGAGTCTCGGGCTGCTCGTGATCAGTATTCAGATAACGTTAGGACAGGCTATCAGGCCATTTATTCCGCCGGAGCAGCCACCATATATGAAGAACTAAAAGGAAAAGGGATTATTTCGGATCCGAGGCCTGTGAGAACCCCTGAAGACAAGCTAGACAAAACCCAATACTGTGCATACCACAAGTCTCCGGGACATAGTACCGATGAGTGTCTCGGTCTTTTGTCAGCACTCTTACGGTTAATCGGACAACCTCAGCTTTAAAAGTTTCGAAATTTTGATAACCGCCGGAAAGGAAGGCCCTTGGATCTTTCAGATGATGAAGATGATGATAACCGACCTGTTAACCAGAAAAGAGCTCGCGCAAATGATAAGGAGGTTTTCACGTTTTCTACTCATGTCGGAACCTCGACTGATAACTGCAGGAAGTCCAGGATACATGATGCCTTAGACTCTTGACACTGCATACCTCGAGTCAATTCCAATAACAAGCAGTTAGATACTTCTCGACGAAAAGTCAAAGCCTTTGCCCGGGAGGCACAGAATGCCGAGAAATGAGTCATGAATGTTGATCTTCGAGATACCATCAACAAACAGAATTGTCCCATCACATTCAGTATCGAAGATGCCAATTTATTTGCTCATCCTCATTCCGACGCTCTTATTATAACGGCCCCGATTGGAGGGATTCCTGTTCATCGGATTTTGGTCGACACAAGAGCTTATTCAAGTATTTTGATGCTTCGCACGTTCAAAAAATTTGGTTTGGACCGAGCAGACATTAGGCCTTGCAACGACCAAATTCAAGGTTTCAATGGAAGCATTTCTTGCCCTGTCGGTGAAATACTACTCCCTATTCGGTTTGGCGGCTTTGGACCAAAATCCAAGATCATTATGGAGACTTTCAATGTCTTGGATGTCCAGAACGAATATAATGCTGTAATAGGGCGAACTGCACTCTACAAACTTCATGCTGTTGTGTCAATTTTTCATTATGCCCTGAAGTTCCCCACCATTGAAGGGGAAGGCACTCATTACGGAGATCAACGAGAAGCTCGAAGTCTGATGTTGCCCTCAACCTCGCGTAACTTTCATATGATTGAAGAGAAGGATGCTGATAACTCCGTTGAGCCGAACAATTCAACTTTTGATGCTGAAAGAACCTATCAGTTCATTCCAGATACCGACATGCCTCGAGCAGATACCGACATGCCACTTACGGACACCGATATCCCTATGACGTCGGTTTTGCTTGAAACATTAACTGAAGTCCTTGATCAAGAACAACCTTTTCATGAGAAAGGCATAGAAATGCATGAAGATATGGATCCGCGGATGCAGTTCAAGGATGGAAATCATCATGTCCGAGCGGAACCAGTTGAAGATGTCGAAACCATTTACGTGGATGGATCGACTCAGCAAAAATCACTGCGCATCGGAGCTAACCTTCAAGAACCCATTCGATCAAGCTTAATTCAATTCCTTCAGTCAAACTCCAATGTGTTCGCTTGGAAGCATGAAGACATGAAAGGAATTGATCCGCAGAAAGCATGTCATCGCTTGAATTTAGATAAAACTGTCAAGCCCGTTATCCAGAAACGTCAGAAATTCGGCTCAGATTGCCAGAAGGCCCTTGAAGAGGAAGTAAACAAGCTCATAGACAATAAGTTCGTCAAAGAAGCCAAATACCCGACGTGGATATCAAATCCTGTCTTGGTCAAGAAAGCCACCGGCCTTTAGCGTCTGTGCATAGACTTTTCAGATTTGAATCAAGCGTGCCCTAAAGATAGCTACCCCATTCCACACATTGATTACATGGTAGATGCTACATCGGGACATCAACTTATGAGTTTCTTGGATGCCCATTCCGGCTATAATCAAATTCCCATGCACCCTGATGACGCCGAACATACCTCGTTCTACTCAGCTCGAGGCCTTTATTGTTATGTCATGATGACTTTTGGATTGAAGAATGCAGGGGCCACGTATCAAAGGTTAGTCAATAAGATGTTTGCTCGTTTGATCGGCCACACGATGGAAGTTTACGTGGATGACATGTTAGTGAAATCGGAACAGGCCTTTGATCACATCGCCCATCTTTCCGAGGTCTTTGATATTCTTCGAGAGTATTCTATGGTGCTTAATCCCAAGAAGTGAACTTTTGGAGTCGGATCAGGGAAGTTTTTAGGATACATGGTGAGTCAGAGAGGGATCGAGGCCAATCCCGCCAAGATTCAGGCTATACTTGACCTGGCTCCCCCGACATCT
>CACSLK010024742.1:13333239-13345586 GCA_902706635.1 Striga hermonthica
AGATACGCCTATCGTGGATAAACGGAGGCCCTAGTGCGCGTTTATTCACAACCCACGTATAGATAACAACACGATCCGTCATCACTGACTGCCGGCGCGCTGCTGCCGCTGTGTGTGGGCAGCGCGGCCACGACCGGGCCTTGCCGGCCGTCCGGCAATTTCCCTCGAGCAACTCAATATCATATAGCATGAACTGACTTGAAATGATCAAATACACTGACTTTACTCAAAATCATGAATTTTGCACAAGAAGGTAAACACGGCCGTGGCGTGCGCACCATGCGCCACCTACGGCGTTAAGCCGCTTCTCGACCGAACATAAATTTCTCTCGGCAACTAACACACCACTGAATATGAAATAAAGTTTACTGAATAAATGGACATGAAATGTTCGAAGGTTTGATACTTAACATAATCAATCATCATGCTCGGCCCGTGGTTCACGCTACGTGCGCGACCACGCCCCTCGGCCGAATCACCGAACAAACATGAACATACTTCGAACAACATAAGCTGACTGAACATGATAAATCATGAAATGGCTAAATACATGACAATAGCTTAAGAGATACCACATCAAACATGAACACACTCGCTATGAACTCGCACGGCCGAACGGCTTAAAACCGTGTCATGAACATGAACAAATCAGAACTAACATGACTTTAATAACATGGAAAGATGTTGAGGACAAGACTACCTCCTCAAGTGTTCGGCTAAACTCCAAGAACGGGCGTGACTTCCAGCTCTGTGCGCGTGCTTCGCCTTGCCGTTACGTGTGCCGTGCGGTACTCTTGAGTGTTGCTTGCGGTTAAAGCTCTCATTCTCCTCACTTACTAACTTATTTGGAAGTAAATTTACGGCTGAAAGCTCAAGGAAAATCATCCCAACTCTTACTTATAATAATGACCGAACATGAAGAGGTGAGGAAATGATTTGGCCAATGTATTTGTTCCATTTGCCAAGCTTAGTCTTAACTTGAACTTAGTCATCACTTACTCTAGCTTAGTCACAAGTTTGGTGCCTAATGAGAAGACACCTCATGCTTAATAGATGATGACTATTCCACATGAATATTTCCCAAATTGCACACGGCAATTAGAGGAATTTGGCATGACAATTTCCTTAATTAAGCTTAAATAATTGATGAGTAATCCATGAAATTTCCCAAATAATTGCTCATGGCAATTAGGGATAATTTGCACATGATTTGGACATGAGTGACTTAAGCATGATCATGATATTAATTAAGCACAATTAACAGACTTAATTATTGATTAATGCTTGATCATTAGATTAAATTTGGTACTTAAATACCAAAATTAATCCGAACATAACATGACCGGAATAATTAGTTCCGAATAAAAACGTGATCTTCAAAAATTAATTCGAATATTCCTGACTTAGACGATTAATTCGAATATCGACATTTCGGATAATTCGTCAACTTAACTTATTAATTCCGAACTCATTAATTAAATAAACGAATCGGAATTAAATCTGGAACTTATTTGGTTACTGAAATAATTAAACCAAATAATTTGTCGACTAATAGTCGAACTTGGAATATAACTAGCTGATTAACTTGAACTTGAACATGAACATGATTATTTATTAATAAAGGTTAGCTTAAAATTAAAATCTAGTATTTTCCTTTATTAATAAACCTGGGGTGTTACAATCCACCTTCCTTAAAATATTTCCGTCCTCGGAAAAACTAAAATTGGACGTACAAGCTTAACATAAAGCTTATACTTACTGATTACATGACTTGAGAATTTAGTATTTTAATAGTGAATAATGGATTTGATCTGAACTGAGGAGTCATCAATTCACAATTAAGTGAATTGTTAGATACTGCTCACTGAAAATGGACACTTTCCTGAAATAAAGTGTTCCACTGATTATACATGATATTAACACATAATTCTTGAGCGCACTGGTTATCACCTCCTGGCTAATTGCTGGTCTTTTTTCTGGACTTCGATAGTGAAACCCAAGCCGTTGGTACACCCGGAAGACTTTAGAGATACGCATGTGTACAATTGGGGATAACTAGCAATATCGGTAGTTACCTTTCATGAACATCTGCTCGATAACGCGGCACATCGTTCGCGGAACATTGTATTGCGGCACACCTGCTCCTCACCAAGTGAGTGCGGCACGCCTGCATACAGCACCTGGCGAACATTGCACCTGCGTCGTCGATGTAGTCTGATCGTATCTGTACCTCAAGCTAGTAACCTCAATGTACTATAATGCTAACTCTCTGTAATCTCCCAATGTACTGTGACTCCGGAATGGCATCCTTCTCTTCTTGCGACATGCATCCTTGAATGAAAAGCTTCAATTGGTCATCATGGCATGGTCTGTCGCTGTTGATTGGCCCTTCTCCGTTGTACCTGCAAATTCTTACCTTCCCTGAGGTTTAACATAACCTGAAGAAAATTCTATCATGAACTTATCTTTCCCTACGATTTCTCAAATTTTCTGAATTTGAGAATCGAGGCACTGGACATACTGAAAATAACGGATAAGTCTTGTCTTATTAGACAGACCATCTTCGACTTTAACATGCCTAGCCTGAATATTCTCATAACTGGATAACCATGACTTGACTTTTACATGACTGAATCATCTTTACCTGAACTCTGAAAGTTATCCCGAGACAACTAAATAGTCGCCTCGGAATTTAGAACATGATATTTACTGATTTATTTGACTTAATAAGGTGCGACTTCAAGTTTCTAGGTAAATTTGGACTAATGGTCTGTATATCAGACCTCCATATTTAAACCGGCTGAACAACTATTATACGTCGACCTTAACTCATGAACATTAACTTTAAATCTTGAACATTGACTCATGACTATGTACTGTATAGGGTTGTTCCAGTATCAACTGATCCCGCAAGTACAAAGGAAATAACTGACCTTGAGCTTTGAAAATCATAACTTGAAGTATCATGACTGATAAAATTCATAACATGACTGACATTAAAGGTTGTTATCACATAAAATCATATTGCTCCGGTCCCAGCTTCAAGCCTCCATGGTATACCCGGCTGAGTGGCTTTTATTTCAAGCCTCCATGGTAACCCGGACTATTAACTCTTATACACTGGAAACCGTTACCTTAACAATGACTTGAAAATTATAACAACCTTTAGCATGAAAATTTTGTCTTGAACTTGATTTACTGATCTGACCTAGAAACGTGAGTCTATTCCCTGATCTAACTCAAGGAATTCCTCCTTGAAATGTGCCAACTGGTTGGCAAAATTGGCAATTTTCGATAGAAAATATCTGAGGAACCTGATTGCTAATATTTGTATAACATAAATGCTTACAAATCTCTTGACGAGTCGTAAACTCGACCTGAATAAATCTAGAATTTAATCTAGAGTTCTCAAATCTAGCCCCATTCTAAGGTTCTGAATTCTGTTTCGAACATCTTTACTGATAACATTTGGAAGCTGATCAGTAAAGTGCACAATTTTCTTGACGAGTTGCTAAACATGACTGGGAGAATACTGACTCTAAATTCTGAGTATACTGACTACTGATCCTGAACATTATTCGAGCATCTTAACTAAGTCATAACTGAGGTATTTCTGAGCATAGACAAAGTAATATGTTTATAACTGAAAACATAAATCAGCACTTACCTGTAGTCGGCGAGGCGTGAGCGTGACGGTTCAGGTTTTTCTTAAAATATCTGACTCGTAAAACTTTCAGAGACGCAGAAACATGCTCTGATAACATTTGTAACACCCCGCTATTTACTGAAATTCAGAGTGCGCTTTTTCGCAAATTTTCTAAATAAAAATAAATAAAATATTTCTTTTGCGAAATCTGATTCGAGGTGTTACCGTAAAATCTGACTTTTCTGAAAACCGTTAATTTTTAAACTTGTTGATATTATTTTCAGTAAGCCAAATTAAGTGATGTTAATCCGCTGATTGGGGTCAGTAGAAGGATAATTAAGATTCATGCAAGCACGTGACGCTTCCACCGACTTCAAGATAACTGCACAATGAAAGATTCAACAAAAAACCGACATCTCCATTATTCGACCGATATCACATGTCGGTCAACACATGTCGGTCAACACATGTTGGTCAACACATGTCGGTCAATACGTGTCGGTCACAACATATCGGTTATAACTGGGTGAACCGATATCTATAACATGCCACCTCAGCATGGTAAGGCGGCGACAACTCAGCATAACTCATCATTACATTTGTCCAAGTGGCAAGCTATCAAGAAAAGCAACTAAGGACCGCCTTTGACCTTTCAAAGTGTAATGATTATTGTATAGATAAATATTGTACGTAAATATAAAAGGAGAAAAGAGAATTCTCCAAAGACAGACAATAATAATACCTTACAGAAAAATTTCATCTCCTGTTATAATTTGCTAGCTCTTATCCTTAAATACTTGATTGTACTCTAAATTTGCTACAATCTGACCGTTGTTAATTCCCGTTTGACAACAGTTTGGCGCTAGAAGAAGGGCGCTTGCTTGTGTTTTGACGTTAATCTTCGCCTGTAAGCCATTGTCACACTCGGAAATTACTATGTCGCAGTCTGGTCGAGATCATGTACCTCACGCTGGCCAGAGTCAATCGACTAATCATTCCCCACGGCGTACAACACCGCCACCTCCGGTCACGAATGTCACGAACTTTCTTCAAAATCTGGAGTTTATTCAAGGTTTGTCTTCATTGATAGCTCGAGCCATGCCTAGAAACTCGAGTACGATGCCGTTGTCGATGCCGTTGACTACTAACCCAACAGAACATCCAATTCATACTCGTCATGACCATGAAACACATGTGGCGACGTCACATGCCACGTCGCAGCCTCATCATGCTTCTCCACGTCAAGAAGAACAGGTTCATGTAATTGCTAATCCAGTAACGAACAATCAAATCCCGGATCAACCCCCTGTCCAGGAGATGACTGCTGAAAGTCATTCTGCTCATCACCAGAGAGTTTCCCCGCGTCCTAGACCCATCTCGTCAGCACCTCATGCTCGTGAAGATTTACGACGCCAAATCGAACGCAATCGTCTTTCAAGGCATAGTGCGGAGGAAATTGAAACTCTCCGTAAACGTTTGGCTGAACTTGAAACGCGACAGAAGTCACAAGAAGATTCACCCCGACATGTCACGACGTCGGGAAATGTTGTTGTCGAGGCGGATTCTCCTTTAGCCCCCGAACTGACTGCGGAGCCACTTCCTGTGAAAGTGAAAATTCCGCAAATCGGCATGTATGATGGGACGTCGGATCCGGATGCACACTTAGGCCATTATACGTCTTGGATGGATTTACATGGAGCTTCAGATGCTTTGAGGTGTCGGATGTTTTCGCTTACACTGGGGCCACGAGCCCAAAAATGGTATTATACTCTCCCACCTCATTCAATTTGGAAATGGCAGCAGTTACGTGCAGCTTTCCGGTCACACTTTATCGGTGCTCAAATTTGTCTCATTCCGAAAGAGTCGATCACCAACATCGTGCAAAAAGACGACGAGACTGTTAAAGACTACGTGGCTCGGTTCAACGACCGAATTCAGAACATGGAGCCCTGTCATCCTGAAACCTTACTAGTAACTGCCATTGCTGGATTAAAACCCAACTCGATGTTTCGTTGCACCCTGTGCCAGAATAAGCCAGCTACATTTCAAGAGTTTCTTGTACGAGCTCAACAATTCATCATTGCCGAGGAATCCATGTCGGTCCCTAGTTTCGACTTCTCGGTGAAAGAAAACAAGGTTGAAGCAGATGCTAAAAAGAAAAACAAGAAGGGCTTTGGGAAAGCACAATTTCGGAACTCCTCTAAAGGATATGAAAATACTCCAGAGTCCCAAGCTGCTCGTGATCAATATTCGGACAACGTCAGGACAGGTTATCATGTCGTTTATTCTGCTGGAGCAGCCACTATATATGAGGAATTGAAAGGAAAGGGGATTATCCCAGACCCGAGGCCTGTGAGAACTCCTGAAGACAAGTTAGATAAAACTCGGTACTGCGCATACCATAAGTCTCCAGGGCATAATACCGACGAGTGTCTTGGTCTTTTGTCGGCACTCTTACGTTTAATCGGACAACCCCAGCTCCAAAAGTTCCGAAATTTTGATAACCGCCGGAAAGGAAGGCCCTTAGATCTTTCAGACAACGAAGATGAGGACAACCGACCTGTTAACCAGAAGAGAGCTCGTGCAAACGATAAGGAAGTTTTTACGTTCTCCACACATGTCGGGACCTCGACCGACAACCACAGGAAACCTATGATACGTGATCCCGCAGATTTTTCACGTTGCATACCTCGAGTTAATTCCAATAATAAACAGTTAGATACGTCTCGACGAAAAGTCAAAGCTTATGCTCGGGAGGCTCAGAATGCCGGGAAACGGGTCATGAATGTTGATCTCCGAGATACCATCAACAAACGGAATTGCCCTATTACGTTAAGTATTGAAGACGCTAATTTGTTCGCTCATCCCCATTCCGATGCTCTTATCATAACCGCCCCGATTGGGGGAATTCCTGTTCATCGGATCCTGGTCGATACAGGAGCGTATTCAAGTATCCTAATGCTCCGTACTTTCAAGAAATTGGGTTTGGACCCAGCAGACATTAGACCATGTAACGATCAGATTCAAGGTTTCAATGGAAGCATTTCTTGCCCTGTTGGCGAAATATTGCTCCCCATCCGATTTGGAGGCTTTGGACCGAAGTCCAAGATCATTATGGAAACTTTCAAAGTCTTGGATGTCCAAAATGAATATAATGCTGTAATAGGGCGAACCGAACTTTATAAACTCCGTGCTGCTGTGTCAATTTTTCATTATGCTTTGAAGTTCCCCACCATTGAAGGAGAAGGCACTCATTACGGAGATCAGCGAGAAGCCCGAAGTCTGATGCTGCTTTCAACCTCGCCTAACTTTCATATGATTGAAGAACAAAATGTTAATAGCTTTGTTGAGCCGAGTGACCCAATTCATCGTGTTGGAAAAATTGGTCAGTTCACCCCCGATACCGACATGCCTCAAGCAGAGACCAACTTGCCGCTTGTCGATACCGACGTCTCTATGACGTCGGTCTTGCCTGAAACATCAACTGAAATCCCCGATCGAGAACAATCTTCTCATGAAAAAGACATAGAAATGCATGAGGATATAGACCCAAGGATGTAGTTTAAAGATGGGAATCATCATCTCCGAGCAGAACCTGTTGAAGATATTGAGATCATTTACGTGGACGGGTCAGATCAGCAGAAATCGCTGCGTATTGGAGCCAATCTGCAAGAACCCATTCGGTCAAATTTGATTTAATTCCTCCAGTTAAACACTGACGTATTTGCTTGGAAACATGAAGACATGAAAGGGATTGACCCACAGAAGGCATGTCATCGTCTCAATTTGGACAAGACTGTCAAACCGGTTATTCAGAAACGTCGGAAATTCGGCCCAGATCGCCAAAAGGCCCTTGAAGAAGAAGTAAACAAGCTCATAGATAATAAATTTGTCAAGGAAGCCAAGTATCCGACGTGGATATCAAATCCTGTTTTGGTTAAGAAAGCCACCGGTCTTTGGCGTCTCTGTATAGATTTTTCAGACTTGAATTAAGCGTGCCCGAAAGATAGCTACCCCATTCCACACATCGATTACATGGTAGACGCTACGTCGGGACACCAACTTATGAGTTTTCTGGATGCCTATTCAGGCTATAATCAGATTCTCATGCACCCTGATGACGCTGAACATACCTCATTCTATTCAGCTCGAGGCCTTTATTGCTACGTTATGATGACTTTTGGATTGAAGAATGCAGGGGCCACATATCAAAGATTGGTCAACAAAATGTTTGCTCGCTTAATTGGCCATACAATGGAAGTCTATGTAGATGACATGTTAGTGAAGTCGGAACATGCCTCTGATCATATCGCTCATCTCTCCGAAGTCTTCGATATACTCCGAGAATATTCTATGGTGCTTAATCCCAAAAAGTGTACTTTCGGAGTTGGATCAGGGAAGTTTTTGGGGTACATGGTGAGTCAAAGAGGGATCGAAGCCAATCCCGCCAAGATTCAAGCCATACTTGACCTAGCTCCTCCGACATCTCTCAAAGGTGTCCAAGCTTTAACTGGTCGACTGGCAGCCCTTAATCGGTTCATTTCAAAGTCAACAGATCATTGCAAACCGTTCTTTGACGCTATTAAAAAGAAGAAACCATTTGAATGGACCATGGAGTGCCAGAATGCTTTTGACAACATTAAACAAGTTCTCTTGCAGTTACCAACGCTACAAAAGCCACTCCCTGATGAGCTTCTCTATTTGTATCTTGGTGTAAGTAACGTTGCTGTTAGTGTTGTCCTTATACGACAAGATGGGCTTCAACAGTTTCAAGTATATTATGTTAGCAAGGCTTTACATGATGCTGAATTGCGATATCCACACATGGAGAAGTTGGCCTATGCCCTAATCATTGCTGCACGGAAGTTGCGCCCATATTTCTTGGAGCATTCAATTATTGTGTTTACGACGTACCCTCTCCGACAAGTCCTGCACCGACCTGACACGTCGGGGAGAATGATTAAATGTACGATAGAGTTGGGACAGTTTGATATCCAGTATCGGCCGCGAACCGCTATCAAAGCCCAAGTACTGTCCGATTTCATTGCTGAATTTACTCCCACTGTTGACTCATCCATTGAAGATCCGACATGGAATCTCTACATTGACGGGTCGTCCACCGCCATACGAGCTGGGGGAGGGATCGTCTTAGTTAGTCCCGATCAACAAGTGTTTTGTTACTCTGTGGCATTTACCTTCCAGGCCACTAATAATGAAACCGAGTACGAGGCCCTCCTATCAGGTTTACACTTTGCCGAATCCATGAATGTTTCCTCTCTCCGGATATTTTCCGACTCTCAGCTATTGGTCAGCCATATCAATGGTACTTATGAAGTCAAAGAACCACGGCTGTTGCCTTATTTTGATCTCGTTAAAAAGAAGCTAGCACGGTTTAAAATGACGTTGGAGCATATACCTCGGTCATCCAATATTCAGGCAGATGCTCTTTCAAGATTGGCCTCATCAACTGACTTGAATAATGTTGAGTTCGTGCAAATTACCCAACAGGCCAATTCATCAACAGTCTCTACCGACGTCGTCATGGTTGACGCCGCCCCAGTGACTTCAAATTTTACATGGATGGACCCGCTCATTGATTATCTTCAAACCGGGGCCTTGCCTGAAGACCCGAAAGAAGCTCGCGCCCTTCGTGTTCGTGCTGCTCATTACACCATTGACCAAGGGACGTTATATAAACGTGGGTACTCTACCCCGTTGCTCAAATGTTTATCAGAGGTTGAGGCTCAACGAATCCTGCAAGAAGTACACGAAGGAGTCTGCGGTACCCACCAAGGAGCTCAAACTTTGTCTCACAAAATCCTCCGACAAGGCTACTACTGGCCTACCATTAGGAAAGATGCCACAGATTGGGTGCGACGGTGCCATAAGTGTCAAATATTCGCTCCCAATGTTAACCAACATCCTGAACTCCTCAAGTCAATATATAGTCCATGGCCGTTTGCAAAATGGGGGATTGATTTGATCGGCCCTCTTCCAACAGCAAAAGGGGGAGTTCGGTTTGCAATTCTAGCTGCCGATTATTTCACCAAGTGGGTTGAAGCTGAGCCCCTTGTAACCATCACAGAGCAAAAAATGGTAGATTTTGTATGGAAATCAATCGTTTGTCGGTTTGGGATTCCCAACTCCATTATAACCGACAACGGTCGTCAGTTTGAAGGCAAGCGATTTGAAAGTTTTTGTGAAGATTACGGCATCAAACATTTCTTCTCGTCACCTTATCACCCACAAGCTAATGGACAGATAGAGGCCGTAAACAAGATTATCAAGAATGGCCTGAAAACTCGACTTGAAGCTGCAAAAGGATCATGGCCCGATGAATTGCCTTATGTCCTCTGGTCTTATCGAACGACGACGAGAAATTCAACTGGAGAAACTCCGTTTTCGTTAGCTTACGGAACTGAAGCTGTGATACCGGTTGAACTTGCCTCTCCGACATATCGGATCACTCACTTCTCTGAAGAAACCAACCCAACAAACTTGAGAACCAGTCTCGATTTAGTCGATGAATTACGTGCTGACGCCGAGGTTCACAATGCCGCTTATAAACGACGAAGCGAAAAATACATAAACTCCAAACTCAAGCCACGCTCATTCATCAAAGGGGACCTTGTTCTGAAAAGAGTTACCGGCGCCAATGTCGGCCCGTTACAACCAAAGTGGGAAGGACCCTTTAAAGTAAATCGTCTAATCTCTAATGGCGCTTACCGACTTGAGACGCTAGACGGTCTTCCCCTTCAATATCCCTGGCACACGACGTATCTGAAGAAATACTACCAGTAAACCTGGTGCCCAAGGTTCTGTCCTCGACATGTAAAAAAGTTTTTGTCCTACTGCTGTACAAGAACCATGTTTTGCTATCAATAAAATTTGTGTGACGAACCCCAGTAATTTGTTCGATCACTCGGACCACAATAAATCGGTCCCCGTTGCTAAGGCTAAACGTGTTTCATACCCTGAAGTTGGTATGACCTGGCCAAACGCGACACAGCCGGATACTTCCAAGCCCTGAAGATGGCTTGGGGAGGCTGATGCCCCTCGTAGCTAAATCCTGAAGTTGGTTTAGCGGGCTTACAATAATAACGACATCAATAATGTTTTTTCGCCAAATCCTGAAATTGATTTGGTACGAATAATATTCCGGCAAGGCATAGCACCTACCGGCAAAACAGTCAGACTCGACGAAACATCAAGGTAACATCTTTTATTATACAGTAATTATTTATCGCACGTGCTCATTATACATTCATACATACATTCATACATTCATCATATACGCGCGTCATACATACATCTTGACATAAACACTTCTTTTCCAAACCCTGAAGTTGGTTTGGCGAGGCTATACGCCCAACCTTTTCCAAACCCTGAAGTTGGTTTGGCGAGGCTAACACCTTTCTTAAAATCACATGAAACATCGGGAGCACTCCCCGATCGTGCAATAATTCAATAAAAATCAGACCGAGGACCGGATAACGAATTATTCGACCAGGTCCACATTAATACAAAAAATAAAAAATCACGTCGTTATGACATCAAAATCGCGAATCCCATAATGATATCATGGGGCCCGAGTACTCACATAAAGCCATATCATTATCAGCATTGCGGACGCGAATCCATTAAAACGCGTCATATTACGTGCAAGATACGAAAATTGGGTACCATATTACCCGACTAGGCCATCCAGGTCTCCATTCATATAGCAATTGCCAAAAGTTGACTATCCACGCGGTCAACTCCATTCATCAGAACAAATAACATGATTGACATTACTAAGTTAGGCTGAAGCCTGAACACGAGCAATAAACCGACTACGGGTCCCAAAGCACCCGAACGACATCTATACGTCACAGCATTCAGACATATTATAAAGCATAAGTCAGCCAAAATTAATTTTACATGCGACTTCAGAACAGTTCTATTCAGAACGTATTCTAAAGTCGGGGGCCTACTGTTGTTACCTAATTTTTGGCCTCGCCTATTAAGATAGTCCATATGGATATATATCAAATAAATGTAAAATAGCAGGTTCTTTTATCTGAATTATATTGACCGAGTTCCCGGAAGACGGTTCACATTCAAAACTAACTCAAAGAAGCCACTTAGACAGACACGTCAATTGCTGACAAGACAAATATCAATCGGAGCTATTATTTATTGGGCACTGCGTGGTCATATTTATTATTTATTGGGCCCTGCGTGGTCATATTTATTAATTGGGCCCTGCGCGGTCATGTTCTGTCATAAAAGCCCATTAGATATACGGGCCGATATTAGCCCAAATATATAGAGCGGCTAAAGAGATAAGAGCAAAGAAAGGACGGTGGCAATTGGACTTATCTCAAAATGGAGCCACCGCCCCTTAAAAACAGATGATTGATTGATTCTTGAGAGAAGAGATACAATTCATTTCTTTCAGATATTTTCTTGAGTTGATTATTTACATTCTGCATAAAAAACTTACACGAAATTCATACTCAAAAAATCACTACAAATCCCTATAAACCCTATACCCCCTATTCACAAAAGGGGGGTGTACATTTTTGTTGTTACAAAATCGTATAACAACAAAACTGATAATAAAAACGGTTATAAATATATTAACCGACTAGTGTCGGATCAAAAGCTGAGTTAAAGTACTGAAAACTGTAGCGGAAATGTAGTGTAGCCAAAACATATA
>CACSLK010024742.1:13348897-13359350 GCA_902706635.1 Striga hermonthica
AAAAAAAAAAAAAAAAAAGAGGACTGGGTTTTACCTGTATTCTTCAGCGTGAGACATTTAAAATTAAAATCATCATAATTTGAATATTTTTGTTTGTAAGTTGTTTCGTATGAATATTTATGTTTAATTCAGGCCATGGCTTTGTGTTCTTTCGACGACAAAGCGATTCAAGCCATGTGCTTTCGAGATAAAATATCCACCGGTCGTGCGCACGAATGTTCTAGTATAATGTTGCCTATAACGAATGGGAATACGCACTGGTACATATGCATTGTTGATATTAAAAAATCCGTTATACGAGTATGCGATACATTACGTTCAGCGGATGCAAATGCGAGGAGGATTGAACTCACGCAGAAAGTGGTAAATACATTTTTGTAAATTAATATTGAAAATGTTCAACATGCTGAAATTGTAACGCCCATATGATATATTGTAAATACATTTTTGTAAATTTATATTGGAAATATTTTATTATAGTTACCAGATAGGGCGACTGGAGCAGATTGTGTCTTCCTGGGATGATGATGGGTTCGTGGATAAGAATATTGTAATGGGGTGCCATTGGGCGATCGACCCAGATATTCCACAACAAACAAATTGGTGCGGAAACCAAACATCATGCTAACAGTTATGTTCGAAATGTTACCTATATGTAAATTTACTCTAACTTATAATGGATTGTTCGCTAGGCACGATTGCGGTCTCTACGTGTGTCTTCAAATATTTTTTCGTTTCACTCCCTCAACAACTATTACTTGGCGTACACTCACAGAGGTAATGACCCATCATCGGTTATTTTTATTTTCCAATTAAAATGTAAAATACTTTTAATGTTTTGTGCAAACAGGACGAGTCAAAGGAAGCAAGAAGAAGGTTAGTTGTGACTCTTTACAAATCTTCATTCAATCAAATAATAAGAGGGTAAGTACACAATAATTATGTGAACATCTAACTGTATACTTTTTAAAAAAATTAGACAGGTGACCATTATTATTAAATACGGTATACGGACATTTTTTAACGTTGTATGCATAGGAAACAGATTTGGTTCTATGTTACCAGAAGGGGTAAAAATTTTGAATACACCAGTGGTAAGAGATACAACTCGAGTAAAATAAATTTTGAAACCCTATACGATTTGCTGGAGGGTGCCGACCCTCCACCGTACGAAGAATCGGATCCACATTCTTTGGTTTTGCAGCTGATTCCTCCACAAAATCGTATGAGATTCTGATTACAACAACTGCTGAATTTCGCAAATATGTATCGAGTTACATCGACAATGGTCGGTCTGCAATTGATATCCAAGTTCATTGGGTTTGACCAATTCGGAGAAGATAATGGCACAGTCGACCACTAGTTGATAGCCAAATTCATAATATTTGCTCGTCTACATTAATATTAATTGTCAAAGACACATAATTTATCGAATTGGTTGTTTTGTTTATTTTGAAAACTCAAGGCAAGTAAAGCAATTGCAATGATGAATGCATGTTATTTTATTTTTATTATATTGTACAAAATCCATTGAAAAAAAAAAGTTCACATTACTTTGTCCAATGTTACAAGCAACGTGCACCTGCATTGCGTACATTGAATTAACCTAACCTACCCATGTTTAATGATAAGTTGCATTTACTTTGGTAGTAGTGTTTGGGGTTGCGCTAATGACAAGAAATTTAATTGTGTTGAAACAAAAACTTCACACATTCTTCAATCAACTACAAAACGGGCATTAATGCACTGCACATACAGAATATTCTATAAAGAATTCCTAAGTGTATTTTAAATAACCGGAAAAATTCCTATATTAATTGTTTTGTGATGATTGTGGTTATTTATTAAGTTTATGTATTTTTGGGTAACTAGTATGTGGCCCGTGCGATGCACGGGAAAACAATATTAAGATTGTATTATAAATTAAATATATAAATAACATTGATCGTAATCTACCAATGTTTTGAATTAAGACCGGGATTCTAAAACTTTGTTACGTTTTGTGTTGATATTTTATAAATATAGAATCCGAGATTAATATTGTTCCTTTTTTCTAAGCAAAAAGTAAAAATAAAAACATGCACACTTAAAAGATCTTATCCATATTTTTTAAATAATAAAATGAACTAAAGACTGAAATTTAAGGTAACATTTAATGTTATATGATTTATATAGATAATAATAATAAAATTAATTTCTAGTACCAGTAAATATTTATATAGATATAGATATAGATTTTAACTTTTTTTGTTTTGGAATATTTAACGTACAAACCCCAGTTTAATATAGCTTTTGGATTGTATGGGTTTCATATGTATGGGTTTTATGTAGCGTTTGTTTTTTTTCCAAACGAAAAATCAGAACCACTTGATAGCACATGTTTTTCATGTAATTGTTTTGACTTTGGTCAAATTTATATTTCAGGTTAATGGAGGGAAATTGTACTACTTTGGCGCCTTTCAGATTTCATTCATCCCTATAAACATTCACCTTATTCTAGCCCCCAAAAGTATTAGAACCCTAATTTTTCCAACCTACAAAATATTTTGTAAATTTGTTTTCCCAATTCGCAAATAATGTCGGAAAGTCCAAACGTCTCTGGGTTGAATGAGTGTCATTGTGGCAAATTATTTGTCATCCGCATGTCATGGACATTGGAAAACCCTGGAAGGCATTTCAATTCTTGCAATATAAAGGTTCAGCCAAATATGATAACGAACCCTAATTTATGATTAATTAAATATTTCTTTTTCTGTTTTTTTTTGTTTGGTAGAGCGGACGTTGCGATTTCTTTTCGTGGGTTGATGGTCCAATGTGCAGGCGTTCCAAGCTGGTAATTCCCGAGATGCTGCGTAAATAACGAGTTACATGCTACTGGTTCAACAACTTAAAGATGAAGACCAAAAACTGAAGGAGGAAAAAAGATTGTTAGAAATTGAGTACAAAAATCTGCAGAAGGCACATCAGAAAAAGAGAAACAACACAATATGTTTGTTGTTTGTTGTGGTTTGCATCGTTTTGTGTTTGTTATTGGTCACAATTCCCAATTTTCAGTGAAATATTTTATATGTAATGTAGTACATTTATTGACCACTTTTGAAATAGTTATTTAATTTAAAATCCAAATATTAATGTTATTAAATTTATAATTTTCTAAGTTTACAATTAACATTGCCAGTTTAAATTTCCAATTAATTACACATTACCTAAAAAAAATTACTACATGTAAAACATTGTCAAATGCGTATGTGTAAAGAAAATAGGAATTACCATTTGAAGAGACATCTATCACATTCATTTCCATCTTAATGCCTTTATCAGATTTAATAAATATCTCGGTATCTCCACCCCACCTAATTCACATTTTCCTTACCGCCCAATAAAAAAAAAACAATCTTTTTCGTCATAAATCACAGCGTCGGTCAGTGAATATAAGAGGTCTTTAAAAAACTGTCAATGCCTATTTCAGAAGTCAATACATTTATCAAATTCATTCATCCAGAAGTTCAACAATTTCTGGTACACGTTTTATTTTAAGTTATGAGATGTGTTATTTCTGGTACACGTTTTATCTAATATTGTTTTGTATACCGTTGATATTGTGCATAATAGGCACTTCCACCTGCCATTAATGGATATTTCGATGGCCTTCTGCCCACCAACTGTACATTCTATCGAGTGTAGAAAAAAATGGGATATGAAAGTGGAAAAAATTGGTGATAAAATATGTTTTACTGAGGGATGGGTTGATTTCGCCATACAGAACGATACCAAATGTGCCGATTTTTTGGCTTTCAAATTAGTGAAACCAAACAATTTTGAGTTTTACCACTTCGATCATAGATAGACTCAGAAAAATCGGGTAACATGCTTGTGTCATGTGGCCAAAGAGACTAGCAGCAGTCGCCCTAATTTGGTGGAGCTTAACCGCTTTATGTTAATGAACGTCACCAACCCCAACAACAACAATTTGATTAGTGTTATGTTTCTAATTTTGGACAATGCATTGTGCTTGATTTCTATAACATCTGTTTGTATGTATGTATAATATCATCAGTTATTTATGCTTCCTAAATACCGCTTGCCAATTATTGGCTAATTATTGTAGATGCGTTTATAAACTCTAATAGAGTATCTCTCATCACATTCGTATTTTTTCTTAGGCTATGCCCCCTATGATTTGGAGCGCTGTTGTATATTTGCTTCAAATTGAATGCACATTGCAGAACAGCGAGGGGAATGATGCTTTTAAATGGCTGGTTGTAGTTAAATGTCTTGGAACAAAGATTGGGTTTGCAGATGGATGGGAAGACTTTAAAAGGGAAAATTCTGTTAAAGAGGATCACATACTTCTTTTCGAACTTGGAGGCCCAAACAGGTTCGTTTTTGTTTTTTGGGTAAAATGGTAATTATTTTAATAACTTTAACACTCAAAACAGTAAAATCGATGTGCCCAAACAGGTTCATTGTCTGTCATTTTGACACTTCATGCTCTCGAAGATCCCTTAGATCATTTTAGGGACCTTCCATTGAAGATGATGAGGAATTGGATGAGATGGAAGAGGAAGCTCTTGTTGGTGGGTTCCGTATAAAGGCTTCCCGCACTCTTGTTACCCGCGACCGACAGGTAACAAATATGTACTTGCAAATATCTAATTTTGATTAATCTTCAGTTAAGTTCAATATCATTGTATGTGTTATTTTAATAATAACGCTGAATTCGTAGTAATGCACTATTTTTTTATTCAATATCAAAAAGACGATTCCATCTCCATACTGGAATCAAGCATTGAGAGGCACATTGATGAAGTTCAATCTGCTCGTATTTGTCGTGGGGGTAAGCAGTGGATTGTCCAAGCGAAGAAAGAATGGACCAAACACATCTTAACAGGACTGAAGGACTTCATCCATTATGCTAAAATAGTTCAAGGAACATTTATAATTTTTAGGAAAGTCGAAGTTCAGTGCGGGGATTTGGCGTTCGAGGTGGAATTTTGAACAATGTCTATTGATTTAGATTGATGTGGAGGTGTATGGTTGAACATACATTTCTTATATTTTCGTATTGTTAAAGTTTGCATTGCAGCATATGTATGGTAAAATGAGGGGCGGATGTCATTAAGTGAAGTAATGCAAAAAAAAAAAAAATAAATAAAAAATCATCCTTATCCTTGCTGCTCATCCTTTGTTTGATCGTACTTTTGGTTATGTGTTGGATGTCATCCAGTTATGCCAATATACAGTTTATAAAGTAATTAATTTGGAGTTGTTCACATATTAAGATGAACATGTTACGTAATACGATGAATATGTTATATAATAAGATGAATATGTTGCATAATCCATTGAACATGTTAAAAATTAAGATGAACATGTTACATAATAAGATGAATATGTTAAATAATAAGATGAACATGTTACATACTAAGTTGAACATGTTGCATTATGAGATGAATATATTGCGTAGTCGATTGAACATGTTAACAATTAAGATGAACATGTTACATAATAAGATGAACATGTTATATGACAAGATAAATATGTTGTATAATAAGAAGAAAATGTTATATAATAAGATGAATATGTTATATAATAAGATTAAAATGTTATATAAGATGAATATGTTACATAATAAGATGAATATGTTATATAATAAGATGAATCTGGTATATAATAAGATTAACATGTTATATTTACTCACATGGCTGATATTCTTGATGGCATGTTTTGTACGCCCTCCTTTTGTGAACTCGAAATCCAACCTTGCAGCTGCATCCTTCACATATTCTTTCCCAGCCTTCTTACTCATACGTTGTAATGACAATCTCATCAACCATTGAGAGGCACATATGATGAAGTTCAATCTGCTCGTATTCATCGTGGAGATAAGCAGTGGATGTCCCAAGTGAAGAAAAAAGGGACCAAACACATCTTAACAATTATCATTTTTAGGAAAGTCGAAGTTGAGTGCGGGGATTTGGTGTTCGAGGTGGAATTTTGAACAATGTCTATTGATTTAGATTGATGTGGAGGTTAATTAATGTGTATGGTTGAACATATTTTTTCTTACTTTTTTGTATTGTTAAAGTTTGCACTGCAGCAAATATGGTTGGACATACTTTTTCTTGTTAACGTATTGTTACATAATAAGATGAACATGTTAAATTATGAGATGAATATGTTGCATTATGAGATGAATATGTTACATAATAAGATGGATATGTTATATAATAACATCAACATGTTATATATTAAGATGAACATGTTACGTATTAGATGAACATGTTACATAATAATATGAACATGTTACATATACTAAGATGAACATGTTGCATTATGAGATGAATATGTTACATAATAAGATGAATATGTTATACATTAAGATGAAGATGTTATATAATAAGATGAATATATTGTATAATAAGATGAACATTTTGCATTATGAGATGAATATGTTGCATAATTCATTGACATGTTAAAAATTAAGATGATCATGTTACATAATAAGAAGAATGTGTTATATAATAAGATGAATATGTTATATAATAAGATGAACATGTTAGATAATAAGATGAACATGTTACATACTAAGATGAACATGTTGCATTATGAGATAAATATGTTGCATAATCCATTGAACATGTTAAAAATTAAGATAAACATGTTACATAATAAGATGAATGTGTTATATAATAAGATGAATATGTTATATAATAAGATGAACATGTTACATACTAAAATGAACATGTTTCTTTATGAGATGAATATGTTGCATAATCCATTAAACATGTTAAAAATTAAGATGAACATGTTATATAATAAGATGAATATGTAATATAATAAGAGGTAGTGTTCTTGTTGCTTCATTTGCTGGTTCTTTTTATTTTCCACATTCAAACCAGAAAATATATTAAGCTCACAAAGATTGTTTTACATCAACGACACCTAGGTCTGGGTCTGCAAAGGCAAGAAAAAAACAACAACAGTCATACACCTTTACAGTTGACATAGGAAACAAGTTTACAAATTTTCTTGCATATGCCATCTTGGCTAAACAAGTAAAAACTATACAAATATCCTTATAAAAAAATAAATCAAGAACGAACATAAGAGCACAAAGACTTGCATTCACCCACAGCTGCAACTCTCATATCCTCTGATTCCAAATTCCCACAGCACCAAATGACAGCTTTCATGTTGTCCATATAGCAGGTCACAATTTTTCCAGTTATTCTTGGCTGCATATTTGAGTACCCAAAGAGCACCCACAGTATAGGCCTCCACTGAACTTCCAATGAAGGCCCTATATGCATCATGCATCCCACAGCTGTAAGTCCCACTCCTCAAACCTAACTTACCATTGCTCAAGAATCAAATGAAAGATAGACAAATCCCCACACCCCCCCCTCCCCCTCCCTACTATGTCTGCATGAACCCCTCTCACTATCCTCACTCTTCTCAGCTGACCCCTCACTCATCCCCAGCCCCCTAACACCTATCCTTGGTACTTCACCATTTCTCAAAAACCTAACTATTTCTTGTTTTCCATAGCAACCACAACATGTAAGTTGATAGGCTAATTCTGTTTCCAACACTTAACAGCCCTACTACATTGAAATAAGATATTATCAATATTTTCCTCACACTCCACACAGACCTCACATAGCACATCACATTCAATTCTTCTCTTTTTCAGTTGAACCCTAGTCCCCACAAACTCATGCCAACATTTTCAAATGAAGTTTTTCAATTTGCTCTGGATAGGCAGAGCCCATGTAACCTTCCACATTCTCCTATTATGCCCTTTATTACTGCAAGAGCCCTCTACACACCCCTGAGATCTACCTTGTTTAATAATGGACCATGTAATTCTTCTCTTCATTTGTTGATTCACGCACGAAACTATGATGGCATATCCAATCCTTGAAACAACTATGGTGGCATATTCATTCCCTGTAACGAGATCAAATAACAATTAGGATGTTATTGTGAAATATAAATATGAGATGTTTGTTTGTTTTAAAAATAAAAAAATCAAAGTGCTGCAGAGATATTTTCTTCAACAAAATGTATCAGTAAATACCAAACAATGCAAAGTTATAAGCAAAGTTATAAAAGCAAACAACCTGCACATAAGCAAAATATTTTATGTAAACTTGGTCAACCTGAGCACAAACTATCACAACATTTAAAAATTGAAATATTAATTTGCCCCACGTGAAATGTTCAATCGTGCATGCACTCATACACTCATAATAGATACGTTGTGGCTTTCCCATTCTGCACTTTAAGTACAAACACCTCACAATCTGTCGATTCTTTTTCAGTACAGAGATCGGGGAATCTTTTTTGTTATCCCGAGTGAGGCATTACTTCAAACACGTAATGTGTTTTTAAGAATACAACAAAACCAACAAATCAACAATCAATCGCTAGTTAACAAATCCACCTCCTCACATACAAATCATTATTCGTAACAATCAATTACAATAAAATGATGCACAGCCAAAGCAAAAATATTCACCAAAACAACCTATGTTAATAACACGACTGCATGTGTTTTATCTCAGGAATACATAACAAAATTCACAAAAAATATTAGAAGTATGCAAGAATATCCAAACATACTTCGCACTCGAAATAAAGTACCTCAATGAATCGTGCATGCGATTGAAATCTCCACATATAAAATTCTATCGACAAGGTCGTTCGAATATATGTTAGGGTATTAATATTGTTCTGATATTGAATCATGAGGAGAGGAGAAATGAGGTGGTCGGATTTGTATGTAGAAGAACAATGAGGAAGAAGATGAAGTAGAAGATTTGTTTTTTTCCCAAATGAAGAAGAAGAATTGGAATCGTAAAATATTTTTTTAGGTTGTGATGAAACTGTTTTGAATTTGTAGGATTGTTATATAAATTAGACAAGTATGTGAGGGCTTGAGAATAAATAAAATAGGTACATGATTTACGAAGAGTATAACAGGTTTTTACAAGTACGAGAGGTACGAGACAAGGTACAAGGCTACCAAAATACTCTTTTGCCTTGTACCCTTGAATCCATCGTTGATTTTCATTTTTTAGTCAATCCAACGGCGAAATAGGGGGGATACCTGATGTTAAGTAGGTACAAGAGGAACCTGACTGTAGAAGATCCCAACAAATTAATTGTCAAAAAAAAAATCCAAAAAAAAAAGTAAATTCTTATTTTGAAACAATAAAATAGTAAAAACTAAAAAAAATATTTTTATTTCGAATACAAAAATATTTTGTGTGCAATATTATTTATTTTGTTTGAGATACATTTTTTGTTAAAATTAAACAAAATAATTAATTTATTTGATAATTAATATAACACCATTGAACAATACATATGCATGAAAAAAAAAATGTATTATAATAAAGAAGTAAAAAAAAAATGTATTCTTATAATAGAATGATAAAATATTAAAACATACAACTAATAACTAAAAAATTAAAAAAAAAAGTTAATTACTTAAATTGATATGTTCTAAATATTTTCTTCTTAATCCCCTCCTTCTCTTCTCTCTTTCTCTCTCTAAGATAAAAAATCCCCTTTTATTTAAGCCGCGGCTTTTTTCTGATCAGCCTTTCTCGGCGGATCCGTCGGGCACCTTGACGGAGGACAACCCCTAGCTACATGACTTGGCCCCTACTTTTGTCGAGGCCCGACATTTCGGACGATGGAGCTCGGTGGGCCGTGAGCGACGAGATCTCGCACCTCCATGGCTACCTTTTTGGTGCGTTGGTTGCCGGATTCCATGGTCGAGGAGAGACGGGTTGTTGTGCTTTTGCGGGGTTAGGTGGTGATGTCGGTTGCCTTATGTAGGTGTTTACATGGAGGTGGTCGGTTTTCCCCTAGGTATTCTTCTCCCATGGTTCTAGGGAGGAGAGGACGGTAGACGTGACGAGCCCGAGCAGTAGTGTGGGTTGGGCTTGCAGAGGTGTAGGTGTGTTTGGAGATCTGTCTGCTATCCTCCGGCTGAGGGGTTGGGGTCGATTGTCAGGCGCGGGGTTAGGGTTCGGGGTTCAGATCCAGTTAGGCGTGTGTTGCAGATTTTGGGTTTGCAATCCATGTCGTGGTCCGGTCCGATTTGGTGGTCGACCGTTAGTGTTGCCTTTGTGGTCTGCTTTGTGCGTTGTCCAGTCGTGGGAAGGGCTTTAGTCTAATATATTGTGTTGTTTGGTGTTTTGTATTGTTCGATGCTTGTCTGTTTTTCTGTGTTTCTCCGCACTTTTTGTGTTTTATTATTACTTTGGGATTTATATTCTCCTATTGGGGGCTAGTATTAGTATGATTATTGTGGGTGCGTTGTGGTGTTTAGGCTTCTTTTCGGATGTCACCCACTAGATTTAGCTTTTGGTTGTCTTCTAGTTGTATGTGTTCTATTTATAAATTTCCTAACGCTTCGACAAAAAAAAAAAAAAAA
>CACSLK010024742.1:13379574-13396458 GCA_902706635.1 Striga hermonthica
ATAATTAATAAAATTTACGTTTGGACATTCCATAAATATTATTTAGCTAACTTAGGTATTTTAATATCACTTGTACTAATATAACCCTTTATTTCTTTGTAATTTTACATAGTGAGTCACTAAGTCTGATATATCCTGACTTTTGATTTGTTTCCTTCAATTAACTATTGAATTATAAATGTAATTTAAAAAGTAATAACTTTTGTATTTTTTATCGGTTTTACATATATAGTATGTCAAAGTAATCATCTTTTGATGATATTCGATTTGACATTCATATTGTATATATATAATAAATAAATTATATTTATCTTTATAATAATAAAAAATAATAATATTTACTAAAATTCATTAAAAATAAAATTATTTCTTAATTGATATATATATGTTTAATGTAGTTATATGTTGTAAGCTAAAAAAATTATTATAATATAACACATGTAAGTTGCACAAATAATTCTATTGGGTTTCATCTCTAGCCTACCCAAACTTGTTTGGGGCTAAGGCTTTGTTGTTGTTGTTGTTGTATAACACATGTAAGTTGCACAAATAAAAAGTGTCATACTAAATATATAATGTTATATATATTTTTATAAAAGATATTTAAATTTTCAACTACTTTTTCTCATTATTTTTAGATTATAAGAAAAAAATTAGTAAGTACCCGTGTAATACACGGGCATTGTACTAGTGGTTATTATAATTATTAAAATAAGATAGTTATCGTAATTATTAACATTTTATCTAAACATTATTCATTGTTTAACGCAACCTATTGATTTTCTATTTTTTATTTTTTTGGTACATTTTTTTTTTTTTGGTACATGCAACCTATTGATTTATAGTAAAACCTCATTTCATTTATTTTCTTTCTGTGTTTGTAACAACAAGAAATGAAGATTCATTAGCCGCATTTAGCCGCAATTTGATTTTGTTTTGTACAGATTTATTTTTTTTTTTGGTACAGGAACCTTCCGATTTCTAGATTCATTTTTTTAACAAAATCTTATTTTATTTATTTCTTTATCGGTTTGTCACAACAGTCCGCATTTTTTGACTAAATAGTTTTATTTTGTACAGATCTTCGTTAATTACAGTTATTATAATTATTAAAGTAACATTATTATTAACATATATATATATATATATCTTAATAGTTTTATTTTGTACAGATCTTTGTTGATTACCGTTATTATAATTATTAATGTAACATTATTATTAACATATATATATATATATAAAGTTTGATTATTTTTTAAATAGTAACTATTTACCTAAAAAAATTTATTTACTATTTCTGAAAATTAATTTAACAAATTAAGGTATATTTCATATAATCACTTATTGAAATTGCGGCTCATTATTTAAGGAAAATGATATAAGCCATAAAAATTATATTCAAAATACCTTAATTACGGAAATCATGTGAATTTGGTTGATTTACCTAAATCTGGGAATTTTGGTTGCAATATCAATTATGTGATTTGGTAAAAATCTTCCAACTAAATTTTGTAATTAATTATTAGTATTTTATATTTTTCGTATAATTCTTTTGTGCAATGCATTTTTAATATACCTTACTTACGCAAATTGTGTAAATTCAAATGATTTGTTCAATCTACAGATAATTACTATAATTATGAAAATATCAACTGAAATAATCAATTATGCGATTTGCAAAAAAATATTCTAAAAAATTATGTTAATGATAGTTTTTATTTAAATATTATTTAATAGTTGTTATTTATTTTTTGTGTGTTTAATTACTCAAATTGTGGATGATTAAGGAAATAGTTAGACTATAAAACATTACATTTTTAAGATACCCTAATTACACAGTCGAGTAAATTTGGTTGATTTATTCAATCATAATTTTTTTGTAAAATTATTCCAAAATAATTGTATTAATGGCATCTTCTATTTAATTATTTTTTAATAATTGTTTATGTGGTCTTTTTTATCTTTATCTATAAAAAAACGTGGGTCTCAATTCTGTTTTGTACGCTGGGCTATTAATTTTGCGGTAAAATGAATATTATTTTTTATATTTTATCGATAAAGAATGAAATCGAATTATTTGGTATACTATATATTGATCCAATATACCTTTTATGGTAAAAAATGATATATCAATATTTTTTATATTGCTAAGCATTTTACTCGATATTAATAAGAGAAAAATATGGAGAATACTATAGTTTGTAAATATGCGTGGAACATATCAAATTATTTTGTATATATATATAAGTTTTTATATATATCAAATTATTTCGTATATATATAAGTTTGTATTACTTGAATCGCGTTATAGACAAATCGAATTTCTGAACAAACTTTGTAAAATGGCACATATATCGAAACAATTGTAATGTAATTTATTATTAGTTACTTTCATCGTACAGGTCGTGTACAAATTTTAAATAAACATATTTAATGTAATTGTACAAAATTTTCATATAATATTTTCAACAAATTAATATTGGTAAGTTGTATTACGTATTGATGCCATAGTTTAAATTTATAAATATTATGTATTGAGCAATTTTAATTTATAAATATTAAAGAATATCTCTTACCCGTGCATCGCACGGGATTCGTACTAGTATATGCTAAATATGATATGTTTGAAATTTGATAATTTTTGGAGACTTTTGGTATGCCTAAAAATTTGGGGCTTTAGCTGCTTTTATTAAAAAAAATCTAGATAGTATCGGTTGAGAATTTAGCTGCAGTTGTTGGGCCTAATATCACGTTGAACTTAGATTTTGAGCTTCGGCATAAACCGAGTTAGGTAGCTAGTTGAGTAGAGAACCATAGTTCGACCTTTTCTCGGTCAGTCCAGATGAACTCTAGATCAGATTAGAAAAGTTGTATGTCGGCTAATGTCGTGTCCGTGCGTATGTACCCGGACCACGTTTAAATTGAGTTGCACCCAGTTAGACGAGCAACCGACCGACTCAGACCGAGTCGTCGGTCCAGTTCTGTCGAATCGGTCCGGATAGTCTGGACGATTTGAGAATAGCAGTTCGGAATACCAGTTTGAGCGTGAACCGAGATTCAGTATTTTTCTGAACTCAGCCAGATAAGCCAGATCAGAATAAGATAGTTCAGATAAGATCAGATCAATCAGATAAGCTAGATCAGATCAGTCAGATAAGTTAGATCAGATCAGTCAGATAAGCTTGATAAGATAAGTCAGATAAGCTAGATTAGATAAATCAGATAAGCAGACCAGACTTAAAAATATTTCAAAGAACTCTAGAATGCCTCAAAGTCATCAATCTTTCCAAAATAGCTCATAAATTCTCTAAATCAAGATTAAATGATTTTATAATCGAGCGAGCGAACTTAGTAAGATCAGATAATAATAAGAATTAAGTTTTCAGTCAGATAAGCTAGTTCAGCTCAGAACATATATACTCAAGTCATGATATAGTTATTAACGATGTTGTTTAATTAAGTACTGGTCTTTGCGGAGCATAGTGGTTTTGCTCACGCCCCCATTGCGTTTTTCAAGTGACGGAGCGGCGCGTGCCACGTGAGCGGCAGTGGCGCGTGGTCATTAGCAGTCTTTTTGTAACGCATTTACATGTCATTCATATGAACATGTATTATTATTACTATACGTAGACATATTATGTTTCAGCTTCCGCACTTTTCAGACTTAGTATGTATTATGAGATTATCTGCCTTATGCATGTTTAATGCCTTTATCTATGTGGTACCTATATAACGGATTTGATTAGGTTGCATGTATTTATTTACGTCTGCATGAAAAAGAGTTTACGTTGGTAGCATCCCGCGAGTTAGTATTAGTATTTTCGAAAATAAAGTTAAAGAGTTTTTCGGAAATAAAAAGCAAAAATTTTACTCTGATTTTTCTAAATTCTAGAATAATTAGGCGGGGTGTTACACTAAGTGGAAGCATAAATTTTTGTATGTCGCGCCCAAGACTCCTCATCCCTGGGTACCCACTCCTTGGCTCAAGGAATTTCCTGTAATGCCCCGTTGGTCTGCGAATAAATTGAGATTATTTATTTATTTCTTTTTATTAATTATTGTTATTATTAATTACCTTGCTATTATTATTACTACTATTATTAAATGCCAAATTGCCTAATTGTCTAAATTATTATTATTGTTGTTCCTGTTATTTGTTTAATTGTCATTATTATTGTTATTGATCTTGTATTTGTTAAATTTCTAATATATATATATATATATGTACATATATATATATATATAGGGTTAGGATCATATGAGAATGGTTCTCTAGGAAAGAAATAAGAATAAATCTGGTGCATTGGATACACCATATCAATGGTTAAGATAAAATCAAAATATAGTCAATCATTAATGGCAATATAGTAATATAACATATACATTGTGGTCAAATGTACATATTTGACCCATAATTAAGGGTAAATTTGTCATTATACACAATCACACCCAAACATGGGTTCCACACCACCAAACCCGTCACCTTCCCCACCCAACTCTTCCCCTTCTTTACCTCTCTCACACAAATACACACACCTCACTTATTTTGAAACACACACACACAGAGCACTCATACACATAATCACACACAGTTGCACCACCCCCGACCCCGCCATCTCCAACCACTAGCCTCGTAGTTTCGCTGTCGTTTCCGCAGCCGACCCGCCCCTCGACATCCCTGACCTCCAACCACTCTATCTCCCTATAACTATGGCACCGTCTCGCTGGAAAAATGGTGCAGGATTTCCACCGCCGTCGAACGTTGTGACGCCGGCGTCCGTGTCAGAGAAACCCGATTCCGCGGCAACCAGACGGACGACATCAAAGAGACGTACGTGAAACGCCCGGAAGATGAGATATATGGCTCATCATTTCCCGGACGTGAAACGCCGACGAGGTTTCGACCTTGCACAACCGAACCGGACGCAGTAGACGGCGGGATAGAGTCGGCCAGGCGGTGGTCAGCTGACGACGGCGTCTCCATGGACATAGACGGGGCAGAAATTGATGTTTGGGATTGGGGTTAATTTTTTGAGAATTTGACATTGTTGAGGGACTTAATTGCAATATAATATTCTCCCTTGATTGCAATATAATATTTTAATTTATTAAAGACCTAGGGACGTGAATCGGTCATGAAGAGAATTTTGAACGTGTGCAAAGCTGCTTTCTGGAATTGTGGGCCCACCTAATCAGATATGAAATTCATTGGCATACTCTTGTTTTAATTTACTAGTATTACATTTTCTTCTTAAAAAAGAAAAACAAAGCAAAACATGTATGGCACAGTTGTAATTTTATAAATATTACACCTTAAGTCGTGTGAAATTTAAAATTGATCAAAACATATTTTTAACAATTCTATTTAGTATTTTATATTTTTGTTCGCTAATGATAAATAATGTTCTATAAAAATGTAAATAAATAATAATATTTTTTATATAGTTCGTGAATTTAAATATTTTGGTTATTTTAAAAAAATAAAGTCGGTATTGGACCGAAATAATCAATATTTTTTAAAAAAAAATAGATAATCAAACCGAGATATAAAATTACAAACAAACAAATTTTAGCTCGGTCAGTATTAGTCGCTATTTGTGCAATCTAAATGTCATTAACGTGCAATTCATCCAACACTATTGTGCTATTGTGTCCTTGGAGTGCATGCGCTTTTAATGACTCGTCCCAAATCAAACTAAGATCGAACAATAATTGTTCTATTCGAGCTGTTAACAAAATTGACATAAATAATTAAAATATTTTATATTTATATTATAAAAATATATTGAGTAGTTTCATGTTTTTATATAATATTATGTAGTATTTTTTTATTGGAAAGACATATATTTATGTATCTATAACAAAATATTTTTTTTTATATTCGGTCGTTTAGATTATTGAAAAAAAAATAAACCGACATCGAACCAAAACATCAAATATTTTAAAAGTAAAAACAGATAATCGAGTCTTACTTTAAAATTGAAACCGTAAAATTTAGTTCGGTCGGTCTCGATTACTATTGTGCAATCTGATATTCATTAATGTGCATTATGATTAACACTAATGTGCACACGTAGTGCAATAATTGCTTTACGATTTGTCCACAACAAAATAAGACCGAACTCGTTCGTTCATTCGATTGTAACCGAATTATCCTCAACAATCAAAATCATTTGTTATTTATCTCATACAAAATAAATTTAGTATTCTAATATATTTATTTAATATTTATATTTTCTATTGTTGATTACAAAATTATATATATAATGGTAGTAAAAAAAATTATATATTTAGATCGATTTAGTTATTATACAAAATTAAAATTGATGTTGAACCGTGATAACCAAAATATTAAAAATGAAAACATCTATTTGAACCAACATACCAATTTAAATTGAACATTTTAGCTTGTTTGATTTCAGTCACTATTGTGAATCACGACAGTCATTATTGTGCATTATGCCATGCGGGCTTTATTGTGTATTCACGTAATATTGTGCAATTTACTTATCATTAATGTGCAAATTACTTAGTATTAATGTGCATTTTAATTATCATTGATGTGCAACTAGTAAATTTCTAATAAATTATATATTTATCCCATAAACTATTTTGTAAATAGTCGAAATAACTTATTCTTTATTTATCAAAAAATTATTTAATATTTCAATACTCTTATTTGTTATTTTATATTCGAGCCGACATCATATCGAGATAACCAAAATTTTAAAATTAAAAGTCAATAACTGAATTAACATATAAAAACTGAATTTAAAAGTTTATTTGAATAGATTTTAGTTATATATTTATTTATTTATTTTATTTTATGTCAAACATTGCACACCCATATACGCGTTACAAAAATAAACAAGGGAGATAAATTAAATGAATATTAATACTTGTGAAAATGCACGGTAGTGCAACAATAAAATTTTATTTTTCACAAGAGTTATTGCACAAAATACACTACTACGCTAATGTGCATTATAGTATGCATTAATTTGCACTTAGTATAACACGATAGTGCATTCAATAGCACTATATATTTAATGTGCATAACTTAGTATTTAATGTCCAATTATTTATCATTATTGTGTATTTATCTAAATTTCATGAATTTCAGTTAATATTATCTCTGCAATTATCAAAATATTTGAATTATCAAAATATATTTAGTAGTTTTAATTTCTTTATTTAATATTTTATATATATTTTATTGAAAATAATTAATATATATGTATAGATAACATCTAAGAAAATATTTTTTATATAGCTCAATTTTATTCAGTTATTCCTCTTTTATAATAAGCCGAAATCAAAACCGAAATAACTGAATTTTTAATGTGTGAAACGAAAAAAAAAACACTAACATTACAGTATGTATATTCATACTTTTATATGCATAATCATACTCATACACACATGTACATTTAATAAACTTTTAATAAATTACATATTTGACCTACAAACTAAATTGCATTATAATGAAAATTCATAAAATTGCAAAGAAGTCCCTTGTAACCATCTAATTTCTAAAAAGAAGCCCTTCAATACAAAATTCAGATTTAAGCTTTCCCATCATCTCCCAGTCTCCACGATTACCAGCAATAGGGATTCGCCGGAACGAAGCCTCCGTGTTCTGCACCTGCACCCGTACTGGCCGTCTCAACTCCGGATAGAACATGTTTCCGCCATGGCTGGAGTTGACCATTTATTCGACTCGCCACGCCATGGGTGGAGCTGGACGTGCCGTCGCCCCGCCACCACCATCGATTCTCGCCGTCGATTCTACTGTCGCCGCCGCTACGGATTGTCTCTAAGATCCCTCCGGCGGTCGAGGATGTTGCCTGCGGATCTTCACTGCTCCGGTGGTCGATGTCCTGCAAGTCCGGTTCATGTCGCCATAGAAGGCGTCGTTGTTGTGGCCACAGACGCCGTTGTGCAGAATCCGGTGAGATATTGACCAGAGGCAGAACCGATTTTTTGGTTGCAGAGAGAGGGAGGGGGTGGCAGGTGGGGGAAGAGAGAGAAAGTGGAATTGTGGGAGAGATTTGTGGTGACACACTGACACGTGAATAGTTGTGTTGGTGGAAGCGGGCCTAATGTTGGGTTGGTGAAAAATGTCAATACTGCCCTTAATTTGTGTAAGATTGATGCTTTTTTTAATACCGTCGGATGATTTAATTGGAAGGCTACGATGCATTCTTAGTTCTTTCCCTGAGCACTATTCTCACCGGAGCGCGACCCTATATATATATATATATATATATCATTATATATTTAGTATGACACTTTTTTTGTGTGACTTACTTGCTTTATATTATAATAATTTTTATTAACTTACAACATATAACTACATTAGACATAAATATATCAACTGAGTTATAATTTTATTTTTCTAATAAATTTTAATAAATATTATTATTTTTTATTATTATGAAGATGAATATAATTTATTTATTTTATATATGCAATATGGATGTCAAATCGAAGATCATGAGAAGATGATTAATTTGATATATTATATATGTAAAACCGATAAGAAATACAAAAGTTATCAACTTTTAAAATACATTTATAATTCAATAGCTAATTGATAGAAACAAATCAAAAGTCGGAGATATATTAATCACTTAGTATCGTAAAATTATAAAGAATTAAAGGGTTATATTAATACAAGTGATATTAAATTACCTAGATTACCTAAATAATATTTATGGAATATCCGAGCCTAGATTAGTAATTATTAATATATCAATATTATTTGTCCAAATCTAATTACGAAGCATGATTCTTCGCCAAGTAAGATTTCGAAGCACCAGAAGCAGCCACGTACTCAGCGCATTCGTGAATTATATATAAACTAGTACAACACCTGTGTATTACACGGGTGCTTGTTAATTTTTTTTCTTAAAATCTAAATTAATGAGAAAAAGTAGTTTGAAAATTTAAATACCTTTTATAAGAATATATATATTATTATATATTTATTATGACATTTTTTATTTGTGCAACTTACTTGTGTTATATTATACTATTTTTTTTAACTTACAATATATAACTACATTACATATAAATATATCAATTGGGAAATAATTTTATTTTTCTTATGAATTTTAATAAATATTTTTTTTTATTATTATAAAGATAAATATAATTTATTTATTTCATATATACAATATGAATGTCAAATCGAAGATCATCAAAAGATGATTAATTTGATATATTATATATGTAAAACCGATAAGAAATACAAAAGTTATCAACTTTTAAAATACATATATAATTCAATAGCTTATTGAAGGAAACAAATCAAAATTCAGTGATATATTAGTCACTTAGTGCCTCACTATGTAAAATTACAAAGAATTAAAGGGTTATATTAGTAAAAGTGATATTAAAATACCTAAGTTAACTAAATAATATTTATGGAATACCCGAACCTAGATTATTAATTAATTATTAATATATCAATATTATTTATCCAAACCTAATTACGAAGCATGATTCTTCGCCAAATAGGATTCCGAAGCACCAGAAGCAGCCACGTAGGCTCAGCGCATTCGAGAATTATATATAGGGAGAATTTTTAATTATACTATTTTTAACATGTAATTAATGATTTTGGCGGGAAAAAGTTTCTAAAATTAATATAAGTTAATTCTTATTATATATATATATATAGAATATAGATATAGATATATAGATTTCAAAGAAATTCCAGCATTTTAAATAACTATTTTTTTAACTTAAATTTAACTCAACCCCACTATCATCAATATATCAATACTAGTATAACACTCGTGTATTACATGGGTGCTTGTTAAAAAATATTCTGGAATTTTAAAATTAATTAAAAAAAATTATTTTCAATTTTATGTACTTTTTTACAAAAAATATATATTATTATATAATTTAGAATGACACTTGTTACTTGTGCGACTTACATGTGTTATATAATAGTAATTTTTCTAACTTTCTATCACATAACTACTTTAAATATAAATATATTTATTGATATATAACTTTAGTTTTTAATTAATATTAAAAAAATAATTTTATTATTGTTATAAAGATAAATATATTATTTTCATGCAATGTGAATGTCAAATCGAAACTCATCAAGAAATGATTAATTTGATATATTATATATGTAAAACTGATAAAACTTATAAAAATTATTAACTTTTAAAATACATTTACAATTCAATGGTTATAATAAGAGATGATATTAAATTACAATTAACACATATAATATGACCATAAATAATCAACATATTTATGGATTATTTGGACCTAATTATTTTTTATTCGGACCTAATTATGTCTGATTGGAAGTAAATTAAAATCTATCCAAGCACATTAACAATGTAATGTTGTCACATAGGATCCTGAAGAATGCGAACCTGACACTTAAGCTCTGTATGTTCTGAATTAATATATAGGAAATAATTAAATAATATCAATTAATCATTCATATACACTACATCAACCTTAATTTACTATTCATCAACTCACATTATTTTAACTAACCATTAAATCATTTTTCTCCTACTTTTACATCAAATCAATTCTAATTATTTTATTTAAATATTATTTTAAGAGAAAATAGTTATTTTCACCTTGTTCTGAAGTCATACTAAGTTTTTCACACCAGCCAATAAAAAGCTAAGTTTTTCACCCCAAAAAGTACGAAGACATATGCGATAAACTATGCGCTAAATAGGCGACAGGTATGAGCATGGGCGAGAAAATTATGAGTTAAAGTATGCGACTGTTCTACGATGAATATTCGGAGATTCGATGTACGATTCGGTCAATCGCGGTCCGTCGCCCATTAAATAATTATTTTTTTTAGGTGAATGAACTGCGACTATTAGTCGAAAAAATTATTCTGCGACACAACTGCGACATGCCAATATCGCATATTATTCGCGGAATTAGTGCATAATAAGTTTTTTTCGTATTTCTTTCATCTTTCAGTTATGCGAGGCGGTATGCGAATTACCGCATATTGCTCGCATACCCCCTTCGCACTTCTACTCGAAGGTGTATTTTTTATTTATTTTTTTATTTCTTCATCTTTCACTTATTTCAGTTGTGCGATGGGGTATGCGAATTGTCGCATATTACTCGCATACCACCTTCGCACTTCTACTCGAAAGTTTATTTTTTTATTTCTTTCATCTTTCTGTTATTTCAGTTATGCGATGGGGTATGCTAATTACCGCATATTGCTCGCATACCCCCTTCGCGCTTCTACTCGAAAGTTTATTTTTTATTTCTTTCATCTTTCATCTTTCATCGATTGAAAGTTTATTTTTAAAATTTAAATTTTTGAATGGTTTAGAAACCACTGGCAGTTGGAACGTTACGGCCAATTTCGAGGCGTCTTATCCGCTTTTCAAAACGCCTGGGCAGTAAAAGCGTGCATGCAAATTGTTTCATCCGTCTATATAAAGCGTGTAATCTTCGATCCATATCATGCCACTTCTCTTACTACCCATCCGTCCCACAGAACTCTTTGTTAATGGCCCTCCGTTTTTCCCTTTTCTTGTATATGAGAAGCAGTTCGTCGGAGATAAACCAGAGTTACAAAAATTCTTTCTTTCAACCCGTGAGGCAATTCTTTAAGATTACTGTGTCCGAATTGAGAACTCCTAACCTTTCGAATTTGTCGGAGTAAAAAATTCAACGAGCGGAAAATCCGCTATCCAACTTTATTAACTTGGCCCCGGCAGGAAACATATATGCTGAGACAGCGACGATGAAGATCAAACCTCTGGGCCCGGGTATTTCCGTATCAATTGTGAGAAGGTTGAAGGTCGGAACGGCGTGCGTCGGCGGCCGGGGCATAACGTCCCGGCCCTCTGTCAGAGGCAATGCTGGCCTCAACCTCTCTAGGTTGTGGTCGACCAGGTTTTCCTGACAGAGGAAGGTGTTTGGTCGACGGGGATCTCTTCCCGGAACCCGTCAGAGCCCATCGGTTCAGAGCGTGGTGGTCGGGGCTGATCTCATGCTGGAGTTCTACATGGAATTCCAAAACAAGCTCCACCTACAGCTCCTCTTTCTGGAGTCTGAGTGCTGTGGTAGGCTGGTAGCTCGTCGGCTCCCTCGTCCTAGCTTTTTTTTTAGGCTTGGCTGGTCCTTCGATTTTTCTTTTTTTAACTTTGTAATCGGCGGGGTTGAAGCGAATGTAAAAGTAGTAGTGTAGGGATTTCTATTCGATCTTTTATTCTGTGAAATATAATCTTCGCATATTATTCGCCTAGTTGGTGCATAATAAGAAAAAAAAAACTATTTTTGGAAATTTTCAATTCTACGACACACATTGCGAAACACTCATTTAGTATAAATGAAGAAAAATTTATTTTTTTTAATTTCTTTTTGAAATTTTCTATTCTGCGAAATACAAACGTCCCGTATTATTCGCCTAGTTGTTGCATAATAATTTTTTTTTAGAATTTAATTTTTTGAAAATTCTTTTTTAGGTGAAATGAACCTGAGACTATTAGTCGAAAATACTACGCATAACACGTAGTTTAGGCTAATGAACCTGCGACAATTAGTCGAAATACAAACGTCGTTTAAACAATTAGTCGAAACAAATTCGCATACAAACCGCACAACATTCGTAGTATAATCGAAGAGTTTATTTAAACAAAAATTGTTTTTGGAGATTTTCTATTCTGCGACACACATAATTGCGACGAATAAACGTCGCATAATGCATTCGCAGGTCAACTGGAGGATATTCGCATACCCACTTTTGTGTAAAACAATTATTAAACAATTATTTTGGTCTAATAAATGCGATTCTTTATGCGACCGTCTCACGACGGATATGCGTTAATTCGCAGGTCTACCGTAGGGTATTAAACTGCGAAAGAGATACGGAAACTAAACCATTATATTTATTTTGTTTATTAAAAATGCATTAGAATTGCGAAAGTATGGCGCTTGTTACGCGAAAATTACTCGCCAGCTGTTATTTCGCATATTTTGTCGTATAGTTTATTATTTAAAACAAAAAGAAAAAAAAGAAAGCAAAACGTCGCATATACGCTACAGTTGGACCTCTCAGGAGAAGAAAACAAAAAAGAAAGAGGGGCGAAAAATTTGAAATTCTCCATCTTGCGACATTAATTCGCATAGTTAGAAGCAAAAGAATTGTTAGAAATTAAAAGAAAAAAAGAACCAAAAATGATGAACGAGAACGACGTCATGGACTTCTTAAGAGATTCTGAAGATTTCACGAATCAAGCTTTTCTCGAGGCGGCCAGCCAAGCAGGTGCCCTAACAGCGGCTACTGTGGCCGGCTACCCAACGACTGCCGTAACGGGTATGGCGGGCCGCGACTCAGCGACTGAAGGCACGGGTCCGGAGGCTTTTGGAGAGGTAACTTCTATTTGTTGCAATTATTTAATTTAAGTTATTTAATTTCATCTTATCTGGGCCTACGGGGATTCACAATTGGTTTTCGTTAACCAACATCAACGCATGAAATTAATAACCAAACATCAATCCCAAATTAACAAAGGTTCATAAGTTTCAAAACCAACACACAAGGTTCGAAAATAGTTTGCACAAAACATAACGTGCAACAAACTTATTCAAGTTCATCGGAAGCAATTAAAAATGCATAAGTAATTAGACCGACCCAACTCGTCCCTTCCTCGTCACCCGGCTGTTGCTTAACCTGCATCAGTGAAGAGCAGGTGGGGATGAGCACAAGATGAAAAACGTGCTCACCACTATGCACATATATAATAATAAAGTTGGTATGGTTAGAGTATGAACATAAAGCAATCATTTGTCACGTCTCCAAATCACATCACATCATAACATATTACGCACGTGTACACATCTCTCATTAGCCAAGGATAGGGGATTCATTACCCTAACTCATGGGGGTACGTGCCACTGTAACGGACACGACCTTTCATTAGGTCTTACGGAGACTTGCCTCGCACGGGCAACCGTACCGTAACTCGATGGGGACAACCGTACTGACGGCCGACACCGGCTCACGCCGATAGGCTACATGATTTACATACATACTAAAATCATACCATCTCAACAAGAAAACACATATATGGCATAGCAAGTTTTGAATAAGTAAACCCACCTGGAAATTGCGATAGAAAATTGCACACAAAAGCAATTACGTAGGTCGAGGGCTCGACTCCTCAAACACCTACATTTAAACGATAATACATCAATAATCTATCTTACTACTCGGATTTAACATAAAACCATACTTAATGAAAATTAAAATTTAAAGGTTTTAATTGGATTTTTCTTGAATTTTGAACTCTCTCATTTTGAAAAAATGGGACTTAGAGAATTAAATTTGGAGTCTTGAACTTATAATAATTTTCCCAATTTTGTTTGTTTTTTTTTTTTTTTATATATATAACATTTGGGCTACGGGGGTTGGGCCAGGAAAATAAAATACAAAAGGGCAGGGAACTTAACTAAATTGGGATATTGGGCTAATAAATAAAAATAAAGCAGCTACTAATCCAAATGGTGTGGCTGGATACAAATTTAATAAACACAATTAAATTCCAACAACTTGCTTGGATTTACAGGAGCTGCTAACAAACAAATTAACAAACACAACTAATGGTTTGGTCTGGGAACTATATAAATAACTTGCTTGATTTCTAAAACAGAGGCTACAAGCTGAAACAGAAGCAACCATGAGCTGCTAAATGCACAGGCTGCTACTACGAATCAATTTCGGGCAACGATTTCGAAACAAAAATATGAAGAGTTTTTAGAGTTCAAGTCGTTTATAAAAAATCAGGTTTACAGTTTGAAACAAAAGAAACGCCGATTATATAGCTCGACCAACACGAATAACAAGGGCTCAGAAAATAGACGAATCGGCAAAATGACTACAGTTCGGGAAAAATTACCACACCTCGAAAATACCATTTAATTTCAGCAATACTCATATCTACAGAAAACAGGTTTCCGAAAAGGAAGACGACCCAACATGTTCTATGGAAAAATATATTCGAACGAAAAAAAAGGATGACGACGACCTGCAAGGCTCAAAATAATTGAATGAGACTCAGATTTTTACAGCAATCACAGCAACAAACTCCACTTTTGAAAACGAGAGTTCCGAATCACACGATAGTAAATACGTTCTCTCTTTTTTTTTTACACAACGGTCAAAAAGAACTGAAAGTAATCTGACTAATCAACGACACGATTCAACACGTACAAATATAAATGAACAATAATATCCTGAACAACAAATAACGAGAAGGTTTCGGGAGGTTACCCGTCTTCGGGAATCTACGAGAAATCGGAAAAACGGGTCGAACGAACGGAATGAATGGAGGCTCTTCGGAACTCGACGGGACTCTACGGCTACGCTTGGCACTCCGACGGAACTCGATGGGACTCGACGACTGAGAACGGTGGTCCGACGATTGCAATGGTGATGATGATCGCGAGGAGATGCTGATGATGGTGATCGAAGGTGATGAAGGTGATGATTATGGTGACGACGGAAGAATGGACGAGAGAGAGAGATGGAATAGCGAGAAAATTTTCAGAGGTTGCGAGAGATTTGTGTGTGGCTGCGGGAAAAGAATATAACGAGCTTAGGGGTTCTAGTACTTATATAAATGCATCATAGGTTAAGCAATTTTTCTTGGTCCCCAAGCTAAGCCATCACACGCACACACACACGCACGGATTTGGAGAAGACCGGGTCGGCTGGCCTAAACCCTGATCTCGGGCTCAACACTATTCTCGGGCTCGGTTTAATCGCAAGATCAATTAAAATAATATTTGGCAATTATATTTATAATCCATATTTTTAATATTTATAATTTATATATATATTAAATACATAAAAATCATTTAGGAAATTAGAAAATTAGACAAATAATAATAATAATAATAATAATAATAATAATAACAATAATAATAACAATAACATCCAATTATTCATAAATAAATGGGGCGTCACAGTCTACCCACCTTACAAAGAATTCCGTCCTCGGAATTCGAAAATAAAACTAGAAAGCGATAAAAGATACAAAGGAGAACTCAGAACTCAAAGTTCGGATAACGCCTCCTAATACCGTCCTCCCTCTCCCAAGTCACCTCGGTCTCATCGTGTCGGCTCCACAGCACCTTCACCAAGCTCACTGCCCGGTTCCTCAACTGATGGACCTTCCGATCCAGAATAGCTACCGGCACCTCCTCATAGGTAAGGTCTCGCTCGACCTGCAGCTCGCCGAAGTCCACGACATGATCAGGATTATGCACATACTTCCGAAGCATTGAGACATGGAATACGTCGTGCACACCCGATAAGTCTGGTGGTAAAGCCAGCCGATCCGCTAAGTTCCCGACTCGGTCGAGGATCTCGAACGGCCCAATATAGCGAGGTATAAGCTTCCCTTTCTTCCCGAAGCGAATCACCCCTCGCATGGGCGAAACCTTCAGAAGAACATGATCTCCCACCGCATACTCATGCTCATGCCTCTCCCGGTCGGCATAGACCTTCTGCCTCTCCTGGGCGGACCTGATGGCCTTCCGGATCTCCTCAACGGTCGCAGCAGTACTCTGAACAAAATCTGGTCCGGTAATCCTCCTCTCTCCAACCTCATCCCAATACAAAGGAGTCCGGACCTTACGTCCGTACAAAGCTTCGTACGGGCACATCTTGACCGAAGAGTGGTAGCTGTTGTTGTAGGTCAGCTCGACTAGCGGAAGGGCATACTTCCAAGTCAGGCTTCAATTCAAGACCACGACCCTCAAGATATCCTCCAAGTACTGGATCACACGCTCCGACTGACCATCCGTCTGGGGGTGAAAGGCTGTACTAAACTCCAACCTCGTCCCCATGGCTCG
>CACSLK010024742.1:13498218-13514396 GCA_902706635.1 Striga hermonthica
GTGTTTTTTTTTTTTTAGTTTCTGTTTATTGTGTGTGATGTGTATTCTCCTTTTGGTAACTGAATTCTTCTGTTGGGAGCTTGCGAGTGTGTTGTGTGTATTCGTATAAGATGCCGTTTGGGTCGTCCTCCCAAGATTTCAGCCTTGTAGTTGCTCTTTTCGACTGTTACCGGTTGTCATCTGATTGTAAATATGTGTTCTATTTATGATATTATGCCGTTTGGAAAAAATATTAATTCAACTTTAGTTATTATATTTTATCTCATATTTTATTAATAAATTCAAAAATAATTTATTCTTCCATCAAATATATATTTTTAAAATAAATATTCAGTTCAAATATTTATTTTACATCAAGAAACTTGAGGTATATAAGAGCACCCATAATGCATTGAGTCTTTTAATAAAATATCTTATGCCACATAGGAAATAGACTAAGTCTATTAAAAATGCCTCCCAATGCAATTAAAGGTAGACATGGTCTAACTTATGTGGCAATAAAAAAAAGAGACCAAGCCCACACTTGAGTCTATTTTGGACCTAAGTACAAACTCAAGCACTCATCATTTATTCCTCATTTAAATTTTTTTTTAATAAATGAAACATATTAGAGCATTTTTATTGGTTGGCATGTATGCTAGACCTAGTATTTTATTTTTGCATTGAATAACTTTTGAGTTTTTTTTACTTGGATTTGTCCATGTCGTTTAGGACTTAAGTCTATTTATATGTCATATATGTAAAATTAGACTCAATGCATTGTGGGTGCTCTAATTGAATCCGAGCTCTTAAGTTTTGATTTGACTTGGCTCTACGAGAGTAGTAATGCTTTAGGGTATAAGTAAATATCAATCATAATAAAAAAATTTCAACCACAATTATCTCAATTTTAACCATGTTTTACTATCCCTAATATTGTTATAATTAAATAACATTATCTATGATAATTACACTTAACTCAGTATTCATCTATCCACATAATTTTAACTCCCTATCATTTTCAATCACAATTATTTTTTTACATTAAATCAATTTTAATTATATTTAACCACACACATAATTTTAACTATCTATTTAATCACTTTTTTAAAATTAACTATAACAAAAAAAAATTTGCTCTCGCAATGGGAGCCCTGATAAAAATTCCTCTCACAATGGGAGCCCTGATAATCTGCCGCGTCGGAGTTGAGGAATTGCCGCTATTGCTGGCCGTCTTCCATTAGAGAGTCCTTCTCTCTACTATTGATTTTCTCTATTTTCGCTTCTCTCCTCGGTCTCTTATCTGATCTTACCCAATTTTTCTTCTCTATTTCTAGGGCTTCCGCTTCAAGCTGTGGAGGATTTGCAATTTCTCTCAGATTTATTAAGGCTAATATCTCAGCTGTAGAGTCATGGAAGAAGAAGTTGTCCACAAGCTGACATCCTTTCAATTATCATCGAGAGAAGCTAATCTTATTCCCATCGACTTATCTGACACCCATATTAGTGCAGAAGTATGTAAGCGTAGTCTATTTGGGAAAATCCATGGTCAGAGAAAAGCTCAACTTCCAGGTCTAAGAAGGGCAATTGGGATAATCTGGCAACTCCAGGCTCCAATCACTATTCGAGAAACCAGTGATATTTACTTTCAATTTGTGTTTGATAATATTGAAGACAAAGTTAAAGTGAGCAAAGGCACTGGATGGTCTTTTGAAAACCAGTTTCTGATTCTTAAAGACTGGCAGGTGGATCTTCATGTTGATCATCCAATCTTTAAAGAACTTGACATATGGGTTCAAGTGTGGAACCTTCCCCTTGATTTGTGTTCTACAGAAGTTGGGGCTAAAGTTGGCAGTGTCTTCAATCAGGTGAAAATGTCTCTATCCCTCAGAGTGGCTGGCTAGCAGGTAAATGCATTAGACTGCTTGTCACCATTGATCTGGATCAGCCATTAATGAGGTGTGCATCCCTAATGCTGCAGAACAGAAAATTCTGGTGGACTTTAAATATGAAAAGCTAGTCAGTCTTTGCTTTTATTGTGGCTTCCTAGGCCACCTAGACATAAATTGTGAATTGAGGTCATCTGAGATCAAGAATGGTACAGTGAAAGAAGGCTTATTTGGAGAATGGCTTAGAGCCCAATATTACCCTCACCTACATCATTATTCCTCTAATAATGTTAACTTTGAATCCCCCAAACCCAGCTCCATTTCCCCTTCTAAACCTTCCCCTACTGATAAAGCCTCATCTCTTATCTCGGAATCAGATGATCAACCCCCTCTTAAACCCCCACCTCTTCAACCTTCTCTCGCCCGTTCTATCATTCCCCCTTCCACCTCTATGGCCCCTTCCCCTTCACTCAATTTGCAATCTGATCAACTGATGGTTGTTGAAACATATTACCCCCTAGATAATCCTTCCCAATCCACCCCTTTATCCTATGAATTGACCCTCCCCCCTCCCCCTTCCAAAACCAGAAAATGGAGAAGAAAACCTAACTCTAAAACCACTCTAAACTCCCCCTCCATCCCATCCTCCTCTCCTTCCATCCCGTCCCCCTCTCCCTCCCCATTGTCACCAGAGGTAAAAGTCAGCTATCTATATGCTCCTCTCCTGATTTGATTCCCCCCTTCCATTTTGATTCTTCTATCACCCTTTCTAATTGCCCCAAAAAACAAAAACTTTCTCTGACAGTGATGAGGGAGGCCAGCCCAGAATGGCCCCACCCCCATCAATGAGAACCATGTTCTGCAACTGTAGAGGGTTGGGTGGCCCCTCTACAGTCTCCCAACTTAAGAAGTGTCTAAGGCTCCACACCCCAATTTTAACCTCCTCTCAGAAACAAAAAAGAAAAATTGCTTTTTTATAACTGTCTGTAGAAATATTAGAGTAGGTGATAATTGGTCTTCTTTTGAACCCAATGGCAAGAGTGGAGGTCTTCTCTTTTTTTGGCACTCTTCTATTAAAATTATTCAGATCCTCAAGAACTCTTTTTGTTTCCAAGTTAATTTCTGGGATCCTATTTTGCAATCCTCCTGCTGGGGCATCTTCATTTATGCCAGCACAGATCAGGCCACTAGAGTTGAGCAGAGAGAGTTCATCCTTTAAGAAAAGCAGAATTGGGGCATCTATTGGTTTATAGGGGGGATTGGAACGAAATTTCATGTGCTGAGGATAAGAAGGGAGGTAACTCTAGAGCTGAATCATCCTTCAGAAGCTTTAATGAATTCATTCACAATCTGGGTGGTCAAGACCTAGGACTTGTGGGGCACCCCTTCACCTGGGAGAATTGTAGATCAGAGGAGAACTTTGTGGAAGAAAGATGCGACAGGGTATTTGCTTCCATGGACTGCTCAGCCTTTTTTGCCTCAGCCCAAGTGCACAACATCTTCAGATCATCATCAGACCACAGTCTTCTCTTTCTGAAAGCTCAACCTATTTAGAACTTCCCCAAAAAGAGATTTCTTTTTGACGAAAGGTGGCTCTCCAGACCTAGTATACATGATGTTGTTGCTACAGCTTGGTCCTCTTCATCAGATGGTACTCCTGTGTTTAACCTCCAAGCCAAGATCAAGAGCACTAGAGTGGAAATTCTGAAATGGAGCAAAGATTTCAACTCTGATAGAAAGAAGAAGATCCACAATCTTTATAAAATTTTGGAGCAACAAAGAGCCCTTGGTGATAACAGAGACTGGAACTTGGAAAATCTCCAAGAAGAACAGTTTTGGAGACATAAATCCAGAATCACTTGGCTTCAACAGGGAGACAAAAACTCCAAGTACTTCCATTCCCACACTGCCCAAAGAAGAAAGATTAACAATATCACCAAGATCCTCAAATAAGATGGTACACCTTGCTCCACCCCAGAGGAGATCACTGTCTGTATTGAAGATTTTTACTCCCATCTGTTTACCTTTGAAGGATCTTCTGGTAGCAACAATCTACTGAATAACATCCACCCAGTCATTACTACAGACATGAACACTGAGATATTAGCCCTGGTGGATGAGACTGAAATTAAAGAATCTCTCTTCAGCACTGAAAGCAACAAAGCCCCCGGTTTTGATGGTATGACTTCCTCCTTCTTCCAGAATTTTTGGGACATTATTAAACCTGATTTTTGTGCATCAGTGTCTAGCTTTTTTGAATCTGGCAGAATCCTTAAGAGTCTTAATCATACTCTTATTACCTTATTCCTAAAATCCAAAATCCTTCTTTTGTTTCTCATTATAGGCCTATTAGCCTTTGTAGTGTTTTCTATAAGACTATCTCTAAAATCCTAGCTAATATGCTTAAAAAATGGCTGCCCCTTTGCATTAGTGACAACCAATCAGCATTCGTTCCAGAAAGGTAAATTCTTGATAATGTTATTATTGTCCATGAATCTTTGCATTTTCTTAATAGGCATAGATCTGGTTTCCATTCTTCTTTTATTAATTGGATTATGTCCTGCATATATTCTATTTGATTTTCCTTTAATATTAATGGGGCTTCTAAAGGTTTTGTTAAAGCTAGCAGGGGTATTAGACAGGGGGACCCATTGTCCCCCTATATTTTTATTTTGATCTCAGAAATTTTTCTAGCTTGATCAAAGAGGAAGTTCTAATGGGAATTGAAAAGGGCTAAAAATCAGCAAGAATGGCCCTAACCTTATCCATATCCTTTTTGCAGATGACACCTTGCTTTTCTCTCAAGCCTCTAATGATCAAGCTCTTCTTTTGTTGGATATTCTTAACAAATACCATCTTTTCACTGGCCAGCTTGTTAACCTTTCTAAATCCTCTATTTTCTTCAGTAAAAACACTCCTCCTCTCATTCTGGATCAAATCTACAACACTCTCAATGGCATCTCAGTCCATTCTTACTCTAAATACCTGGGGCTGCCTATGGGTTTGGGTAAATCCAAAATTGATACTTTTGCTTATGTGGAACAATCAGTCAAACACAAAATATTGAACTGGAAAAAACCAAGTTTTTGTCCACTGCAGATAAAGAAGTTCTTATCAACTCTGTGTTGAATGCCCTGCCCATCTACACAATGTCCTGCTTACTTCTTCCTAAAACCACTAAATCTAACATTGACAAAGTTGTAGCAGAGTTCTGGTGGAGTAATAGGGAGCAGAAGAAAACCATTCACTGGAAATCTTGGAGTATCATCACCTTACCTAAGGAAATCTTGGGCTTTCAAGACATTCATATCATGAACAGAGCTCTAATCACCAAGCATATTTGGAGGATCTTATCAAAGCCCAATCTTCTTGTCAGCAAATTCCTAAAGGCAAGATACTTCCACAGAGACAGCTTCTTCACTTCCACCAAGAAATAAAACAACTCATGGCTATGGAACAACTGGCTTGAGGTGAGAGACTCTCTTATTAAGAACCCTCAGCATGGTGGGTTGAGATTTGCAATCAGCCATGGTAGGAAAATCAACATCTGGAATCAACCATGGATCCCCTTTATTCCCAAAATCATCAGTAGACAATCTCAGAGCAGCCTAACCTGGGTTAGCGAACTCATTGATGAGACTGGAAGGAATTGGAATATTGACACTCTCCATTCTACCTTTTCTCCTGTAGAAACTGCAACTATTCTCAAAATTAAGGATCTTGATCCTAATAGAGAGGATAAACTGATTTGAGATGGAGCAAGCAAAGGCAAACCCTTCTCATTCTCCTTTGTTTACTCAAGCTTAATGGAAAACAAATGGACTGCTCTGGACATTGCTGAGAGTAGCAATAACCAAAAGGCTATTGCTAGAATGAGGAGGAGAAGTTGGTCACTCAAAATTCAAGGAAAATTAAAACACTTTCTCTAGAAATGTGTTACTAACACCTTACCAGTAGCAAGTAATCTCTGGAGGAGGAAAATGGCACTGGACCCTACCTGTAAATGCTGTGGTGAAAATGTGGAAACAGTTGAACATCTCCTTCTGAATTGCCCGTCTCTTCTAAAGTTTGGAAATTGTCTCCCTTGTGCTGGGATGGACAATCTCTGGATTCTTCTTCTTTCAAAGCTTGGTGAACTCAAATCTGCTCTCTTAATCATACCTCCTCATCCAATGACAGACTCAAACTCTCTGTGTATATTTTGTGGGAAATCTGGAAAGCAAGGAACCTCTGGATTTTTCAGAATACTAAAAAGCCTGAAGTTTTTATTGTGCAATATGCTCTTAGTATCTGGAATGAATTCTCTGCCTCTCTCTCCTCTCCCTCTAGTTGATATTTTTATGTTCAGTTCTCTTGGAGGATACTGTTGTCTGTTGGTCGTCATTGTTGGCTGCTGGAGGCTCTAATTGATGATTCTCTGGCTTTCTTTTTATTCTGAGGTGCTTGCTGCTTGTTGACTGTTTGGATTTTGTTCTGCTGTCTAGCTGTTCTCCCTGGATGTAGATATTGTTGCTGGTGATTGTTGTTTCTTGGCTGTTTTGGACTTTGCTCAGCTGTCTTGCTGTTCTCAGTGGATTTTGCTGCTGGTTTCTCTTGATGCTCTAGTTGTTATGTCTTTTTTAGCAGTATTTAGTTCTTGTTTGGTTTTTGTTTTCTTGTTTCTTTGTATTCAGTCTTTGTTCCTTTGTCTTCCTGTTTTGGGACTTTGTGAGATGCTTCAACTAGGCCATTTAGGGCAGTGGTTGTTGCTTTTGTTTTCTTTAAGTCTGTCACTTCGGCAACAAGACATAATGATTCTACTCCTTGGACCCCTTTGCTAGTCAATGTCGGGAGTAGATTTTTATGCTTTTCTTTGTAGTCTTTAGTGCACCTTGATGTGCCACTCCGGTCTCCTTTTGGAATATTATATGAGTTTCTAACCCGGATTGTATATCTTTATTTAAGCTATAAAATCTATAGTTTCGAATAAAAAACTATAACCAAACTACTCAATCAAATCAAACCTACCCAAGAGCGCTTGGATGAGATGGCTTGAGTCTCTTCCAGCTTAACCAGTGGTCTCGTGTTCGAGCCCTGAGAATGCAGCAGTGTTAAAAACTCTTGAGGGATTAGTCGGTTTCCCTGTGGATCCGGAAACCGGAAGGTCCCTTTTGTGGGGTCCAGCCACATAATAATTCAGCAAAACCATGTGAAGAAAGCAAACAAATAGACAAAAATGGTTGTAAGATTCCAACCACTCAAATAGATTAGACATTTTTAAACAATGGTGGGTTGTAAATTTTGACGTATTGCTGCAATCCTTCAGTATAAATAGCAGCATTCAGCAGATCAAATATGCACCGAGAAGAAGAAAGAAAAAGAAAGCAGAAATAACTTCTGGAGTGTTATTTTTTTAGTGAGATAAAAATAGAGTGTTTGAGTAAATCCTATGAGTGTGGGAAAAATACACCGGGTTGGGTATCAACTCTATTATTCCTTGTTTAGGAGTGGGGTCTCACTGGGTCACTATATTTTACATTTCTAGTGTAAGGGAGTGTGAAAAGATATTGTAATTATCTTGAAAATATAGTGGAATTGTTCGGAGGTTGTCCCGTGGTTTTTTTCCTCTATTTGGAGGTTTTTCCACGTTAAATCTTGGTGTCTTATTTCTTGCATATTTTATTTATTTGGAATATTCTTAGTATGCTATGTGGTCGCAATTTAATCTGAACTTCCACATCAGAAAAGAATTATTCCGGTATTATTGCAAGAGATTTATTTTGTCATTCTTGAGTTGCTGGGATTGGGATTATTGTTTACCATTTTACCTCGTTGTTTTAAGTTATACCTTTCGCATTTGCGCATCTGAGCCCAACAAGTGGTATCAGAGCTCACGTTGGGCTCTGTATCGACCAGTGTAAATTAAATGGAGGAGAACGTGGGTACCATGGTGAAGCTCACAACAACAAATTACTCCATTTGGAAGCCAAAAATGGAGGACATACTTTTCTACAAAGATCTGTACGATCCTGTAGAAAAGGGAGACAACAAGCCAGATGACGTGAAGGATGACAATTGGAAAAAATTACACAGGAAGGCTGTCAGTTTAATCCGACAGAGGGTGGATATCAGCATATTCCACCATGTTGCCACAGAGTCAAAAGCCCATACTCTGTGGAACAAAATTGAACAGATGTACCAGAGGAAGACTGCACAGAATAAAGCTTTCGTAATTAGAAAGCTTGTAAATCTAAAATATCGGGATGGAAGATCAGTTGCAGAACACTTGAATGAGTTTCAAGACATGGTGAACCAACTTGTTACCATGGAAATGAAACTTGATGAAGAGCTGCAGGCGCTGTTACTTTTGAGTTCTTTACCGGATAGCTGGGAGACTCTGGTGGTCTCGTTGAGCAACTCTGCTCCTGAGGGAAAACTGACTTTGACCCAAGTCCAAGACAGTATGTTTAATGAAGAAACAAGAAGAAAAGACTCTGGGGTAAGCAGTTCCCAAGCCCTGTTCACAGAAACCAGGGGGAGAAGTAAAAGCAGAGGCCGGAATAGCAAAGCCAGAGATAAATCACAATCTCAACCCAGGAGAAAATTCAAGTGTTATCACTGCGGTGAAGAAGGGCATATCAAAAGAAACTGCAAAGCCTGGAAGAACAGAGGTTGGAGAAACAACAAGACAGAGAACGATGAAAATACCGCAACCCCTGTGATCAATGGGGAAGTGGTGTTGCTCTCTGTTGAAGAAGAAGAGTGTCACGTTGCAAATTCATGTGTCGAATGGGTCATTGACTCAGCAGCATCATACCATGCAGCCTCTCACAAGGAATTCTTTTCTCTATACAAAGAATAAGACTTTGGTAGAGTAAAGATGGGCAACAACAACATTGCAAATATTGTGGGAATTGGTTATGTGTGCATTCAAACTGATATTGGGTGCACAATAACACTGAAGGACGTACGACATATACCAGATTTACGTCTGAATCTGATCTCTGTGCATACATTAGATCTAGCAGGCTATACTAACAATTTTGGTAACGGCACGTGGAGGCTTACCAAAGGATCGTTGTTAGCTGCTAGAGGTACAGTGAGATCGACACTGTACAGAACTCAAGTGAAGCTGATCAAGGGTGGATTGAATGCAGTCGAGGATGATGCTTCGCCAAATTTGTGGCACAAAAGACTGGCACATATTGGTGAAAAAGGATTACAAATTTTGGCAAGAAAGTCCCTCATCCCATTTGCCAAAGATTCAAAACTGAATCCTTGTGATTACTATCTCTTTGGGAAGCATCATAGAGTGTCTTTCAGCAAAACCTCGAAGCTGAAAGAGAATGTGTTGGAGATGGTGTATTCTGATGTATGTGGACCCATGGAAGTGGAGAGTCTCGGTGGTAGCAGATATTTCGTGACATTTATTGATGATGCTTCACGAAAATTGTGGGTGTATTTCTTGACAACGAAGGGTGAAGTTTTTCAATACTTCAAAAGGTTTCATGCTATGGTGGAGAGACAAGCTGGTAAACCTTTGAAGTGTCTTCTCTCAGATAATGGGGGGGAGTATACTTCCCATGAATTCAAGAATTATTGTGCCGAGCATGGCATCAGGCATGAGAAGACAGTACCTGGAACCCCACAACATAATGGTGTGGCTGAACGAATCAACAGAACCATTATGGAGAAAGTGAGGTGTATGTTAAGAATGGCTAAGCTACCTAAGCCATTCTGAGGTGAAGCTGTTCTAACGGGGTGCTACCTGATCAACCGATCTCCATATGTTCCTTTGGGCTTTGATATCCCCGAGAGAGTATGGTCCAGACATGATGTTAAATACTCTCATTTAAAGGTGTTTGGATGCAAAGCTTTTGCTCACGCAAGTAAGGAACAGAGACGAAAACTTGAAGATAAAGCCATTCCTTGTATATTTCTGGGCTATGGAGATGAGGAATTTGGCTACATGTTATGGGATCCAGAAAATCAAAAAATTATCAGAAGCAGAGATGTAGTGTTCCATGAGCAAGAAACTATGTCTGATTCTGCTTCACCAGAAACAAGAGAACCAAGTGGAAAGGTGGATCTTTCACCTGTCAAACCTCCTGGAGATGCCACATCAAGGGGAGAGTGTGATGGAGAACTCAGGGTTGATGATGAGCCAACAATAGAAGATGGTGATGGTGAAGGTGTTGAGCAAGAAGACCTCGAAGCTCCGCCTCAGCTCAAGAGATCAAATTGAGCGATCCAACCGTCTACGAGATACCCTAGTTCCACGTATATTACCATCACTGAAGAAGGGGAGCCAGAAAGCTTTGAAGAAGTTCAGACTCATATGGATAAATCCCAGTGGATGAAAGCCATGCAAGAAGAAATGGATTCACTAATGAAAAATGACACTTATGAGCTTGTGAAGCTTCCGGAAGGCAGAAAAGCCTTGAAGAATAAATGGGTGTTCAAGCTTAAGAAAGATGGTGACAAGTTGTTGAAGTACAAGGCTCGCTTAGTTGTGAAAGGATTTGGACAAAAGCGAGGAATAGATTTTGAAGAGATATTCTCTCCAGTTGTAAAGATGAGCTCTATTCGAGTAGTACTCGGATTGGTGGCTAGCTTGGATCTGGAGCTTGAACAACTAGATGTGAAGACTGCATTTCTTCATGGAGACCTAGATGAAGAAATCTACATGGAGCAACCAGAAGGATTTGAGAGGACTGTAAAGGAGCACATGGTTTGCAGATTGAAGAAGAGTATGTATGGACTAAAACAAGCTCTAAGACAATGGTACAAGAAATTTGACTCGTTTATGGCGAGCCATGGATATACCAAGACTGACGCTGATCAATGTGTCTTCGTTAAGAAATTTCCAGGTGATAAATTCATTATCCTTTTGTTATATGTAGATGATATGCTGATAGTGGGACATGATATGAAGTTGATTGGTGATTTGAAGAAGGAATTGGCGAAGTCCTTTGATATGAAGGATCTAGGCCCTGCGAAACAAATTCTGGGCATGCAGATCATACTAAACCGAAAATCCAAGAGATTATGGTAATCGCAAGAACGATATGTGAATCGGATTCTAGAGAGATTCAACATGAAATCGGCTAAGCCGGTCAATACACCGTTGGCCAATCACTTCAAACTCAACAAACAAAGTTGCCCTACGAGTCAAGAAGAAAAAGAAGCTATGGCGGGTGTTCCATACTCCTCGACAGTCGGGAGTTTGATGTATGCCATGGTCTGTACCAGACCAGATATCGCTCACGCGGTTGGAATTGTTAGCAGGTATCTTTCCAATCCTGGAAAGGATCATTGGGAAGCTGTGAAGTGGATCTTGAGGTACCTAAAAGGCAGTGCAAATAAGTCCTTGAGCTTCGGAAAAGGAAACCCAATTCTTGAAGGTTATACAGATGCGGATATGGCAGGTGACCTGGATAGTAGAAAATCTACTTCAGGGTTTGTGTTTACATTTGCAGGGGGAGCTGTATCTTGGCAATCTAAATTGCAGAAATCTGTTGCCTTGTCACTACTGAAGCCGAGTATATTGCTTTGACAGAAGCAGGAAAAGAAATGCTTTGGTTGAAGAGGTTTCTTCAACAATTGGGAATGAAGCAGGAAATGTGCGATATCCATTGTGATGGTCAAAGCGCATTAGATTTGAGTAAGAATGCGATGTACCACTCTCGCACGAAGCACATTGATGTCAGATATCATTGGCTACGTCAAGCAGTGGAAGAACAACTGTTCAAGTTGGAAAAGATTCACACTGACAAGAATCCTGCTGACATGATGACAAAAGTTGTAACAGGAGGAAAGCTTCAGCTTTGTGCCGAGTTGATCGGCATAGAATGCATGTGAGATTTGCAGAATATTTCCCTTTGGCTGGAGGGGGAGAATTGTGGGGTCCAACCACATAATTCAGCAAAACCATGTGAAGAAAGCAAACAAATAGACAAAAATGGTTGTAAGATTCCAACCACTCAAATAGATTAGACATTTTTTAAGCAATGGTGGGTTGTAAATTTTGACGTATTGCTGCAATCCTTCAGTATAAATAGCAGAATTCAGCAGATCAAATATGCACCGAGAAGAAGAAAGAAAAAGAGAGCAGAAATAATTTCTGGAGTGTTATTTTTCAGTGAGATAAAAATAGAGTGTTTGAGTAAATCCTGTGAGTGTGGGAAAAATACACCGGGTTGGGTATCAACTCTATTATTCCTTGTTTAGGAGTGGGGTCTCACTGGGTCACTATATTTTACATTTCTAGTGTAAGGGAGTGTGAAAAGATATTGTAATTATCTTGAAAATATAGTGGAATTGTTCGGAGGTTGTCCCGTGGTTTTTTTCTCTATTTGGAGGTTTTTCCACGTTAAATCTTGGTGTCTTATTTCTTACATATTTTATTTATTTGGAATATTCTTAGTATGCTTTGTGGTCGCAATTTAATCTGAACTTCCACATCAGAAAAGAATTATTCCAGTATTATTGCAAGAGATTTCTTTTGTCATTTTTGAGTTGGTGGGATTGTGATTATTGTTTATCATTTTACCTCGTTGTTTTAAGTTATACCTTTCGCATTTGCGCATCTGAGCCCAACACCTTTACCAAAAAAAAAAATCAAATCTATATCCAATCATCCTCAATTTATACATGGGTGCAGGTGATCCGTTCTCATTCCCTTTCCCCGTGCCCACTTTTCTGTATAAATACCGCCACCTTATAATTTTGCAAAATCATTTGCAGCATTCTCCGCTCCTGAGGTGTCACGTCAAGGTACTACTCCAGTCTCCATTACCAGCTACATTTACACTTTGCGTTTGAGCTAAATCTGATGTAATTGCGAGATTATGAATGATGAATCGGTATCATCGGAACAGAGATTGACGGCCGTTCACTTCAGTTTTCCGGAATACAGAGCTAATCTTCTCTGTTTAACACGACCTGCCGAAGTTCGCGTGAGTTTTTTTCTTCTTCTTTTTCCATTTGGTCAGCAAATAAGTATGTGCAGATTTACTTGATGGTCGATGGATATGCAATCGCAACGTAATTGCGTGTTTATTTCATTTTTTTCGGCTTGCGAAGAGAACATTTGTTTCGAAATAGAGCTAATTCTCGCATTAGCTGCTTTGATTTTACAAGCTTTGGCTGATTTATTATTATTTATTTATTTTTTGTTGGCTTTTAGATGGAATAAGGAGTGATTTGGCAAATAATTTTGTTTTAAGCTGAGTTATATTATTGCTGATGTAATTGATCTTCAATATTCGTTGTTTGTTGCTGTCAATCCGGAGACCTTCCTCAAAAGATATGACTCGATTGTTGAGCATTGATTGCGAAACTTCAGAGTAGCAATGGAACATAATAAATCTGCACCGAAAGCCTAGCAGCATGATGATAGCTTGTTGTAAAATATTATAATATCAGAGGTTTCAATATGTATTATTCGGTATTGTAGTTTATTATTCTCTGTCATATCTTTATAAAGAAAAATTCTCTGTTGTATATTTGATCTTAATCTATTCAGGTGTCCTGCTAATTTTTCAGTTTGTCAAATAACATTGGTTCACACATGGACACTTACGCATTGAAGGCAGTGACGGACTTACCTGCTCCATTTCGCTCTGCTTTTAGTTTCAGGTTCTTCTCTATTAATCTATGGTTCCAATACTATACTTGACATGGAAATCAGGTCATCCACTGACATGCAGATGACCGCACCTTGATACTAGGAAAAACGGGTATATGCTAAAGCATTAGTATATTAAGAATCCTAAGAGGATGATTGCTACGAGCAATGTTAGACATCTTATACCTGAGAACATATTTTGTTCTCATAGGAATGCAGACCTCAGGAGTTCAATCATGGTGACTTGCTAGACCAAACACTAAGCAATGTTCCCATCCCTGAGGAATCTTTCACTTTTAGTAGTTCAGTTGATATGAACATTTTATTGGGTTGTTCATGTATTTAATTGTTTGTGATTTCCCTCTTGTTGCTCTGAAAGGTTACTGTTATATCTTTTGGAATATGCAGGTATTTCAACTCGTTGCAGAGCGAATGTTTTCCTACATGCTACCTTTTCGATGTGAACATGGTCATTTCAGCACCAACTGGAAGTGGAAAAACAGTACTTTTTGAGTTATGCATTATGAGGCTTCTCTCCAAGTCCATCAATGGTGATGGGAAATTCACCAACCTTAAGGGGACCCTTAAAACAGTATGTATCTGATGAATTATCATAATGGCTCCTTTATTTTATGCCATTTCAGGTCTGTATTCTAAAATGCTGTCTTACACTTTGCGTTCATTTTAAGATATCTGTACAACTGTAATTGAGACATATGAAAGCCTTGACCTGTCTCTTGGCACAAGACAAAACTTCATAACTTCCTTATATCAACTTATCTTCTCTTTAGTTGCTCACTGGAGTAAATATATTCTGTCATGAAGATCTACATAGCACCATCAAAGGCATTGGTACAAGAGAAGCTGCGGGATTGGACTCAGAAACTTGGACCACTGGGAATACATTGCCTCGAGTTAACGGGTGATAATGAGTACTATAGCATAAAAAATATACAGGATGCTGACATTATTCTTACCACACCCGAGGTTAGTGGCTAGAAACATATTTCCCCATCTTCAAATGATCTTTATGACTTTGGTTTAGACCTGACCTCCCTTCCTCACAGAAATTTGATGCTGTGACTCGTTATCGTATAAAAGATGGAGGTTTGAGTTTTTTCAGCGATATAGCACTTGTGCTTATTGATGAAGTTCATTTGCTGAACGACCCTCGAGGAGCAGCTCTAGAAGCAATAGTCAGCAGAATTAAAATGATTGCTCGCAGCCCTGAAATGAAATCAAGTTCTTTATCCCTTATTCGATTCTTAGCTGTTTCTGCTACAATTCCAAATATCAATGACCTTGGTAATACTTGGTTATTGCTGAGCTTTACTTTCTGAACTTCAAAATGTGGATAATGGTTGATATTTATACAATTACACATTTTACAGCGGAGTGGCTTATGGTTCCTACTCAGGGAATTAAAAGGTACCCTCAAGTCCCCTATTATTAGGTAAAAGCTCACCTTCAATTATTGCTAAGTTCTGTGACTTTTTCTTTCTGCAGGTTTGGAGAAGAAATGAGACCAGTAAAGCTGACTACCAAAGTTTTTGGTATGCATATTTCCTTAACAGTAGTTCAGTTGACTGTTACTATCAGTAATTTCACAAGTTTATGAACATGATGATAAATTGCTGGATAATGAACAAAATGTTTTGGCATACTAAAAGGAGATAAGTCTTGTGTGAAGTTAAGGAAAACTAATTCTTTACAGGATACGCAGCAGCTAAAAATGATTTCTTATTTGAAAAGGTATGGTTGGGAATACATGATTAAATCCGTGATGATTTCTTTTCCTTCCATCTCTAAGTTTCTTATACTATATCACATTTCAAGATTCTTTCGTGTTTCCTGCTGATGAACTCCTTGTTTTGATTGTTCAGCGTCTTCAAAACTACATTTATGGTAAGCTGGAAAACCTCACTTTCATCACACTTCCTGTAGTTAAATCATAGTATTTTAAAGTGGTATAGCAGCTACAATAACCAGATGTCTTCAATCATCAGATCTTCTCATGCAATTTTCTGGAGGAAAATCTGCCTTGATCTTTTGTTCCACCAGAAAAGGAGCACAAGAAGCTGCACAACGACTCTCCCAGATAGCAATGACTTTTGGCCATTCAAGTCCTTTCATCAAAAGCAGAGAACAACAGGAAAGATTAAGGGAAGCCTCATTGTCATGTAGTGACAAACAAATGCAGTCTTACATACTTTATGGTGGTACGATATTATTCTTTTATATTTTGTGAGCGGTTAGGGTCCATGAGTATGGTGTAGTAGGAAAGTTTGAAGAAGGTTAAATCAGACTAATTTAATGTTCAATTTCCAGTTAACTTTGACATCTGCTAATTGTGCTTGCACAGTTGGATATCATAATGGTGGACTTTCTTTGAAAGATCGGAATCTCATTGAAGGACTTTTTCTGAATGGCGATCTTCAAATTTTGTGCACCACCAATACTCTGGCCCATGGAATAAATCTACCGGCACATACTGTTGTCATCAAATCCACACAATATTTGTATGTCCTCTATCTTTTTCTTAGCATTTCTTTTAAACCTATTATAGGTATCAAGGGTGAGAGGCAGTTCATCCAGATTTTCTTAGTTGTATTTTGCCCTTATGATCCAGGCTTATATCAACTACCGGCACATACTGTCTTTGAAAGTTTTTGAAACCTCTGCCCACGTACCTCGTGATTTTT
>CACSLK010024742.1:13514560-13530554 GCA_902706635.1 Striga hermonthica
ATGAGCGGTCGATGGTACTGCAGGTGTCAATATTTTTCAGATCTTAAAGAAAAAGATACTTATATTTTCACTCACAATCATTTGATGACTTGGTTTTTGGTCAATCATATAAAGCATGACCATTCAAGATATATCTATTTTGATCCCTGAAGTGCCTATCACAACTCTAATTCATGCAGATGTGTGGAAGAGCAGGCCGCCCCCCGTTTGATGACACGGGAATGGTCATAATAATGACAAGAAAAGAAACAGTATATATTATTTCCAATTAACGTTAATAGTTGCACATTAATGACAAACACAAGTTTATACCTGATGTAATGTTTTTCAGGTCCATCTGTATGAGAATTTATTAAATGGGTGCGAAATGGTGGAATCACAGTATGCCCTACCTCTCCTTTTCTTCTGCCTCAGTATGTGTTCTGTGTAACCACTTCTGTACAAATCTGACTCAATATTTTTTATGGTTTGTTTCTTCCCAGGTTGCTACCATGTATGACAGAGCATCTTACGGCAGAGATAGTACAATCAACAGTCTCAGATATCACAAGGGCCATTGAATGGATGAAATGCTCATACTTATACGTCAGAATGAAAAAGGCACGTTCTTTTAGCCAGACTAAGTTTCGGAAATTCCTTCACTAGACTGCATTCTCAGAATTTTCACGCCACAATCAGAATCCTCAGAACTATTCAATTTCAAAAGGGCTGACTGGTAATCAAATAGAAAGGCACTTACAAGGTAATCTAATCAATGATGGCCAGATATTCATCCCGTGGTTCATACCCTGAAACACTTTTAAATGATTTTCCAGATATCTGTGTTCAGAAAGTCAATGAGCTGTCACAGTATCAGATGGTCTGGACTGATGAAGATGGTTTCCTCCTGAAGCCACTTGGTATGTCAACACTATGCATCATTCCTGATTTTATTAGGTCAAGTATTATGATTTATTTCTCTTTATTTTTTTGCAGAGCCTGGAAGGTTGATGACAAAGTATTACCTGAAGTTCGATACAATGAAGCACATTATACAGGCCCCGGCAAACTGCACCATTGAAGATGCTCTTCACATTATATGCCGGGCAGAAGAAATCTCATGTATGTATGCCACCCAATTCATAATCTTCATTAAGTTATGAAATCTGGATAATACATGCCATTTGATCTGAAAATGAAGGGATACAACTGAGGCGGAATGAGAAGAAGCTCCTAAATGACATAAACAATGAGAAAGATGGTCGACTTCGCTTCCACATCCTTGACGATAAAGGAAAGCGGAAAAAGCGCATCCAAACCAGAGAAGAGAAGATATTTATTCTGGTGAATGATTGCTTGACTGGCGACCCTTTAGTGCGGGACCTATCCATGAGCCAGGTTTCATGATATTTTTATTAGCTTAAACCTTGTGGATACTTTTGTAATTAATATGATATTCTTATGCATAGTAGTCTCAGGACTCTAATTTTGTCAGTCGTGAAATTTTATGCTATAGGACATGAACTCTATATGCTCAAATGGGTCTAGAATTGCGAAGTGCATGAAAGAGTACTTTATTTACAAGAAAAGCTATCGAGGAGCTTTGAATTCAACACTGCTTGCCAAATGCTTGCATCAGAAGTTATGGGATGACAGTCCTTACTTGCTGAAGCAATTACCTGGAGTTGGAATGGTGACTGCAAAGGTTCGTTTCTCAAACTGCCGATATCATTCGAGTAACTGACTGCATAATTTCTTAAGAGCCATGACTGTTTTCTACTTTGTATACCTGGAAAATTCTGACTAGGCACTGCATTCGATGGGAGTAATGTCATTTGATACCCTCTTAGAAGCTGATTCAAGAAAGATAGAGCTGGTGACTGGTCGAAAGTATCCATTTGGGAACCACATCAAGGATTCTTTGTTGTCTCTACCCCCGAAAATTGAGATGGTTCTTGAGGAAACCGAGGGACAAAGGATGGGAAAGTCGAAGCTTCTGATAACTCTAACTAGGCTATCACAGCCGGTTCAATCAAATAAGAGACACTATGCTGATATGGTATGCCAGTGATAAGTCTTGGTAGGAATAACTACAAAAACTACCCTCGAGGTCCAGAGTAATTCTCATTATCAAGTCATCTTTTGAAACTATTGTCCTCTCCACCAAAACAAGAAAAGAGCATTACAAATGAGGTTTATAATTGGGTTACACGTTACCCCTCAGTAGTGTGCAGTTTTATACAATATAAACGCATGTCAATGATGGGTATGTTGATAATCTTAAAAAATTGGTTTTCATTTTCTCAGAAGAGGCTAAAGCTTAGGGATAGTTTTCATAAATCATAATTGTCTCTAGCTTCAATTCGTAGTACTGTTTTACTGCTATTATTCTCAAAAACTTGCAATGTAGATATTAACGTTTACATTTACCATCAATTTTCTCATAAATTTGAATTTGAACATTTGAATTGTTTCTCAGATTGTTGGTGTTGAAGATGATAACCTCATTCTATTCTATGAAAAAATAAGGTATAGGAAATTGTTTTACCTTAGACTACAGATGCTAAAGATTGTTGGTCCTTATACCTCATTCGTTATTTCTGAAATTATTATTTGATGATCCAGATTGGAGGACTTCTCAAGGTATGAAAACTAAAGATCCAAAACCTTTAGTTAGTTTGTTAAAAAAAAAATATCCTTTTCAATTCATGATTCTCTTTTCTCACGAAATAGATGCCTGGTGTATGTGTACACAAAAATTTTGTTTCAAAACATTGTTGACCCCTTTGCAGTCCTTACTGTGCTACGGTGTTATATTCAAGTCCTCGGCAAGGAAAGCTGACAATTAAAGCGGATCTAATACATGAAGAATTCAGTAACACCTTTCCTAAACTTACGTTCATGCACACACATGTTGTATTTTGTGCTGAACAATGATGCATCTAGATTGCTTTTCCTTTTATGGCAGTTGGCATTGATCTCCATCAAAAGGTTATTATCACGCCACCGTTAGACATAAAACTCACCAACAAACATAGACCGAAGGATCTCACCCCATTTTACCCCAAGGATGTTCACACCTTAGAAGACGATGACGATCATGCCTCTGCTGCTTCTAATAAATTGATAGAGAACTCAATTTCCATGTATGTACTATGTTCGGTTCATCAATACTTTTGTTCGTATACTAATCACGTAACTAATCTTATGCTTTGGACAAATTTCAAAAGGATCCAGCAGTATCTGAAACTTGCAAAAAGTACCTTCTGGAGGGTCTGTATTCACTTGAGCAATTCTATCTCTTCCGTGTTTTATTTTTAAAAATGAAACAAATCCTGAGAAATGGTTTATTTATAATTTTAACACGACACTATTTTTATTCATTACTTAACCATTTACATTACTCACATAAGATATTCCTGGCTTGCTGTTGAAATTCTTATAGTTGTTGAATGCTAAAATTTTGCCAGTTCTAACAAACGAGAAACTCTGACCATTTATAATTCCTGGCTCATTTTGTATAACACTGAACCATTTGATTGATAAACTTTTTGTGTCCAGGCCCAGCTTCAAGCTTATTGATGAAGATACGGAAGATGGTAAAAGCCTATTTTCTCAGGTTATATTTTAGTGCTGCCCCTCTCACCATCACTGTTTGCTTTTCATATGTTGTAGACATGTTGGTTGATGAAACTGAGATTGATGACTGTAAAATTATAACGGAAAGGACTGTGTTCGACCATATTCGAACAAAGGCAAAGAGTTTGCCTGTTTTGCCAATCTCCAGTGACACACCTTCGCCATCTCTAGAAGCCTTCACACTTATCAGAAAACGCACTCGCGAGAGACATCATGAACTGGATAATGACATCGAGGTTTCAGGACTACAGAAGGGAAGTAAAATTTCACGAAATTCTCAGTATTTTGAACTTACCGAACCACAGCAGGACGTGAACTTCAATTTTTCGCCAGACAACCTCTTTGACCTATTCAAAGACACAGGTGAGCATTAAAAAGTTACATATTTACACTACTAAGAGCCTCTGAGAGTATTACAAAACTCCTCTTCCATTTAACAAGGTGAGATTTGCAAAGTAATAACTGTCAGGAGGGGTTCTTGTGAATATGATAGATAATTTTTGTATAACTAATCCTCGAGGAATTTGTTATAGTGAATTCTTACTACCATACTCAAGGTACGTAAATTTCCTGCAGATTTTTGGAATGTAGAAGACAAACGAGCGACTGAACATCAGAATATTGAGTCTGGAGCACTTGCTCCTCAAGAAACAAGTCTTCAAAATGTAAGAACATAAGGAGAAACAATTTCCAGGTTTTCAGCAGTTTGTAACTGTCAATTTACGTTACTGACCCTGGTATGTGCAACTTCTCTTGCACAGGATGAGGTTCCTGGTACCTGTGTATCAATGAAAAAAGATGAAATTCAACTCCCTGTAATCTCTGGTCAAAGCGATGCGATCAAACTGCTGTCCCCAAGTTTAGGAGAAAGACAGCTTTGCTCACTGGCAATCCCCGGAGAAGCTAAGAGACACAACTCATCGCTTGGGTTTCAGAGCATATTTTCTTTTCTGTAACTTCTTTATTATGCTTTATCCGAATAGCTTTGAAATTCAGTTGAAACTCTACGTAGAAGTACATGCCATAGTTGAAGATATGCTGGTATGTTGGAGTAGAAGGTGAACTAAACTAGATTTTCTTGTTTAACGTTTCTTTTTCTTTTGTCATTTTTTTATTGCAACATTTTCTTTTGCCCATGTTGGGTCTCACCTGGGACCTACTGAAACCAGCCCAATCTGGAGAAATGTACCTGGACTTGTTCCAAATTCGGCATACTTATAATCGATCGTGCTAATCTGCCCATTTATCACGTCTGGTGTACATTGCTGTTGAGAAAATGGGCTTCATTTTATTGGAGAACTGAGGGAGGTCTACCGGTGAGAGCTAAGTGCATGAATCTCCACCTAAGAATGAAAGTATCACCGATGAAATCCGCCAACTTTTGGTGATAGCAAAGGGAAGGGCCTAATTAATTAAAGAAGTTATTGAGGGCACCTAGGTTGTCGATATTAATCTATTAATGTTAATTTTGACTTTATACATAGAGAATATTACCCCCACTAATTCTCTCTCTCTCTCTCTCTCTCTCTCTCTCTCTCTCTCTCTCTCTCTCTCTCTCTCATCAATTGTTCATCAACTTCTCTGACAGGGGTGGGGTAGGGAGACGATCGCGTTGGGAAAACTCCCTCCTCAGCCGTTTTTATGCTGCTACGGTTTCCCAAATCGCGCTTGTCGATCGGCCCCCGACTCCTGGCCTCTTTGGACTGGAAGAGGTCGGCCCCTTGAGGGGATCTCAACGCTGATTCTGGTTGCTTCAGTGACGCCAATCCTTGGGATGCTGATCCTTTATTCTTCTACTTCTTAAACTTCTACATCCAACCCATCTATTTGTACTCTTCGGTAGAAGAAGCGTACAACATGTTCATTAATGGGCCAGTGATACTGCTGATCAAAAGAAAAAAAAAACGATTATCAAAACTAAATAAAGTGACAGACGGTCCACTTTTCAATCAATGACGATCATTGGATATCTCTACATCTTATGAGGAGGGAAATATACTTAGTTGAATTGACTTATCGTCATCAGTCGGGTGGAAACCAGCTAAAGCCAACTCACTCGTCATCAAGGATCGCCAACTCCTCTCAGATATCGTATAACACCAAAGTGGTCTCCGATTATTCTTGAATCTCATATTAACAAGTGGCACAACTTTCTTTGATGCACCAAAAAGAAGAATAAAATAAACAAAATTAGATCATTAAAGAGATCTACAAAGATTGACAACAAAAAGGTTACGTGTTTTTTTCTATAAGAGCCATCAACACGTATAATGAATGGCTAGTCGATCAACGGGTTTTCCATTCTCCTGATACCCATAACCATTCTTGTTTCCACTTATGCCAATACTCAGGGATGTCCTTAACCAAATTGGCATACTTGTCATCTCGCGGCTCCAGACGGAAGTATCCTATCCTCCTTTGTTGAAGGCTTCCACACCAAGACGGAATCTAACTCTCTCACTGATAGTGCCGACCACCTCTTCTGTTTGAAAAGCACTATCAGAGAACAAAGACGACCAAGTATTCTGATGATAATTGCTAATGTCGAACCCCCACTCTTTCATATACTCCAAAAATACCCAAGGAAGAGGGAACCTCAATCCTGATACCACAGACTTTTGAATGTGTAAACACATCTCGACGGCGGACAATGGATTCGTTCATTCTCGTACGACGAGAGCATTTTGACCAATGCTAGAACCCTGAATTGTTCCCTCAATCTCAATAAGTCGGCGTCCTTTGAGGTACTAGCTCATTTGCAAATCTCCATCTCGCCAGGCTCCTTAGGCTCCTCCACCGACGGTCATCTCCAATAATCATCCGGAGTCGGCCCCACGGCCTCCTCATCTATCTAAGTTTGTTCTTCCCCAAAATCGCTCGTAGCAATGATCGACTCTCTTATTTGGCCCCCTTGATCGCCCTCTAGGGCCAAATTAACTAGGTCCATGTCGTACTCTTGACTACTCCCAAACATGGAGATTTCATTTGAAAAAGAAGAAAGAAAATAATTAAATTTACATGGTCGGATATGCTGGTTTACCGAAAAAAGTGAACCTTACTTTTTTTACCAAGAGAGAATTCGAGATCGAGAGTGATAATTTTTTAAGAGGTAAAACCCTATAAATATTTATAGTAATAAGTCCAACCCTTCAATCAATACAATGGCTTTGGGGCAGAAACTTGACAATTTTTATCTTATCGATTCGCTTGAAAGGTCATGAGTTAATACCTTCGGACGTTGAAATGAGTCCATTCGTTCATAAAAAGACACACACAACGGTGGGACGATAATTTTTTCTAAGTTTCTCTCTCTTTATTGAAGGGTTAGCAGAAAAGGTGTCTCATCCTCTGCCAAAGGATGTAACCCCTATCCACTTTTTGAAAGGTTTGAAAATCCCTTTTTCGATGATCTCACATATGGAAACCACCCACTTACAGGAAAATCAGTAAACAGTTTCCCGGGCCCATGACAATATGTCTATCCCCAATACGACTCGAAAACCTTAGGGGCCCCTTATTGTATATTAACTTAGCTGGGCCAACCCATCGCTCCGCAAGGTGCCCTATTCAGTATCTCGTAGTCTTTATGTCGTTTAGTTGTTCAACATCTCTTCATGTAGGCTGACTGCATTAGGCATCAAAGTATCAAAAAATAATGTAGTTCATCACAAGGTTGTCTAAACTGGTACATGAGTGATTTACAATCAAATGTTGTTGAAGTATTCAGATTCAATATTTCGAAGTAATCACGACATAGTGACCATACAATTCTACTTGTAAGAGTTGCACGCTTGAAACTGTCACATGAGGTGCTTCACTTGCGATCACCTGTGAAATGAGTTACGCACTTAACAATAATATAGGTGAGATAGCTACTTGTAGTCATTGCTTAAGGCACTAAAAGTTCATTGGTGAATAAGGTTGGCCACTCTCCATCTTGTCTCAGCATATGTGAAAAAGAATTAAATTTTTGCGGTATGATTCACACAAGTAATGGGCTTGACATTGGCGTATAGTCGGTGTTAGTAAGTGAAAAGGTGTGGAAGTTCATGGAACGGGGTTAACACATCATTAGTATTTGTGCTGATTTTCAAACAAAAATTTTGATTATTGCTAAGAGAAAATGGTGTGTAGACTCATTTCAATTGCGTGTTATATTAAAATGGAGTTATAAGGTGTTGTTCTCGTAAGAATTTTCGATCATCCTTTCCTTTGTTTAGTGTTGTGGTCATGGAGAATATGCAGAAAAGATTCTTTGATCAACTAATTTGAAAATGATTCCTCATATATTGAATTTCGATAGACTTGTGTTGTGTGATATATTATGTATTGTGTGCATCATAGACATATTTTGCATATGATTTTCTGATGAAAAAAAATGTTCTATTTTGTGCAAATATTTTTGGTACTGATATACTTGTTTCCATGTTCGAAGGTTCTCAGTATTATTGGTAACAAGTGTCACATGTTGGTAAGTGTTTTGGAAGGAAATTTTACCCAAATTAAAGCATGAGTTTTATGATTTCAAATTAGAGAAGTTGAAACGACGTATCTGTGAGAAATGTTCACCTACTCGGGCACATGTTAATATATGTCCATCGCGTAGGTGGCATGCACTCATTGGTGATGTATTTTTTAAACATATTAACATCACCAATGAGTGCATGCCACCTACGCGGTGGGCATATTAACATGTGCCCACCGTGAGTAGGGGAGCATTTCTATCTCTACCATATCCCGGTTCGCGTTTCAAGAACCATAATTAGCATTGAGCAAATTCGTTGTTATTATCTTTCATATAAACCCAAAAATCTCTTCATCTCTTCACTGTGATAACCCTAACATCTTTCTCTTCCTTACCATTTTTGAATCCCTAGTTTTTGCTATCTGTTGCCTTTAAAATGCCTCGTGCTAAGAAATCCTTTGTAAAAAGAATAACAATGCTCCTGAAAACCCTAGTGGTCTACACGCAAGGCTACTACCTCTTCAGAAACTCTAACTGCAACCTCTGAGATGGACATCGATAAATCTCATACCAAAAGCAACCTCAACCTCAAAGGAGGCTACTCTCAACCTCAAAGAAGTCCTAAGACAAAACTCTCACCACTTGCGGGGGAGAAATCCAAAAAACCGAGAAAATATGTTGTTGTGGTGACTACTCATGTACCCCAAAACCCTTCATCTGGGTTCGAAGGTGACTCATCCCCAGATTCAGAGGAAGAAGAGTCGAAGAAGGATTTCGTCGACAAGCTTATCGATGAAATGGAAGGGCCTGATGCTATGGGCCCAAAGTCTGATATTGTGCCGAACAAAGTTGGTTCTGCTGGTGATGATGGTTCTACTTACTAGGATGTTAGTATTACTTTTCTCGTCTGTTCTACTCACCTCTCGCCGACTCCAGGTACAATGAGGTGTTTTCTCATTTTGAGCGCCTTGGTCTATTTGATCTTCTGAAAATGGTAGGTCCTGAAAAATCCGTTCAGATTGATAGCACCTTTTGTCCTAAGCTTGTCTATGAGTTTTATACAAACCTGTGTTTTTCTGTCTCTGATCCCAAATCCTTGATATTTTATAAAGTGTTTGTGAGGAAATGCGTGGTTGAGTTCTCGCCTGATGTGATCAATAAGTTTCTTGGGTTTGGTGAAGGTTCTTCTCTGTCTCTTTTAGATGATGACCTTGATAAAGTAATTGTTGTGATTACTGGGGGTCAGCTCAACAAATGGACCCCTCTGAGCCTATTTGTGAAGAATTTGATTGATCAAGCCAATGCCTTTCAAAAACATGGCTCACTAAACTGGACCCCTACCAATCATAAGAAGAAAGTTACTTCTATTCAAGGTCGTTTCATCTATCGTAGCTAGAGATGTTAAATGATCATTGGCCCGACGGGCCGGCCCGTTTAGCCCGAAAAAAAAAACAGGGTTAGGTCCTTTTATTAGTAGCCCGTTTAAATCAGGGCTTTTTCAGGCCCTGAACGTTTAGCCCGAAGCCTGCTAGTGCTAGCCCGAAACCTACTAGGGCTGGCCCGTTTAACTAGGGTTGGGCGGTGTAAATGTTTGCATAAAGTAAGTAATATGCTCTTAATTACTTGTACATACAAATTTGGTTTTCCACTTCACATGTAAGTATGAGTTGTAATGAATTATTATGATTTTGAAAGATAATTATTAATAATAATGTTATTGTACTTCATACGAAAATATTTGAGCCAATCAGAACGACTAATAAGAAACACATGAAACATAGTGATAGGCGGTAAATACTAAATAGCCGTTGAAAACAATTTTTAACTAGCCGTTGTTATTTTTTTTAATATATTTTTTACTCTTTTTATTTATTATTATTATTATTATTATTATTATTATTATTATTATTATTATTATTATTATTATTATTATTATTATTATTATTATTATTATTATTATTATTATTATTATTGTAGCCCGCATAGCCCATTTAGCCCGAATTAAGCCCGCTAGGGCTAGGGTTAGGTCCCTTTTCTGGTAGCCCGTTTAAATCCAGGCTTTTTAGGCCCGGACCGTTTAAGCCGAAGCCCGATAGGGCTAGCCCGAAACCGCTAGGGCTAGCCCGTTTAACATCTCTAATCGTATCTTTATTGGTGTCTTTTTTGATCTTGGGTCTATTTTATTCGATAATATTGTCTCGTTTGCTGATATTTCCAAGCCACATAAGTTGCTGCCTTTTCCCGTTGTTATACACTCTATTGTTATGAATGCTAGACTTAAGATGGAGTCTAGAATTGGTGATGTTCTTGCACCATCAGTAAAGCCATTGGCTCTCTCAGGTAAGATGGTTCAGCAGAAGGTACCAGCCTTTGTTAAGGCTTTTAATGTATCGTTGATGCTTGGTAAGTTCACTGAGAAACATGTTGCGCTGTTAGCTACTCTTGAAAAGAAAATGTCTGATCAAAGGCGTTACTACAAGGAGGTCCTTGGAATTCTCAAGACGATACAAGTTCTAAGTCTGCTGCTGATGAAAGTGGAAGGTTCCTCTGATGAAGGGACTTCGGAAAATTCTGTTGATTAATTATGATTGTAACTGCTTGTGTTTTGAGAAAACTTTTAACTTTGTGGTTTGCTGGTAGTTGGGCATGATGCCCTTAGGTGATGAACACTTTTTACTTATTTTGTTTTCTGAACTATGCATGCTGGTATAGAACTTATTCTGCTATTTTGGGTAATGCATTTTTTGCGCTTGTCTTTATTACTTCTCAAAATTAATGCAGATTATTCTAAGGATTTTTTGCTTTATATGCCAAAGGGGGAGATTGTAGATATTTGAGTTTTGGCATTAAATCAAAGAACTCAAAATGAGGCGATGAACCTTCATCGGAGAATTTGCAGGTAGTAATATTTAAGAGAAGTATGCTTTATATTATTGTAACTAAGTTCCCTAATATTAGTTAATTGAAATAAATATTTATTTTTATTATTTGTGCAGGATTAATGAAATGCCTTCCAGATGCACTTACTCATGCACTTACCGCATGAGTAAGACATTTCATAATTGCAGGCGGCAGAATCAATCAAGAATTTTCTTTATGGAGCATGGCTTGATAGGGAAGACACTTTTGACTTACCATGTGTGAGCCGGTATATAAGCTTTGGGACGCAAATGAAGAAAGTAACTTTTTTTGGACGACTATTTTTATTACTTTTGAGAGTTGTTCTTGAGTGTTCGAATTATTCTCTGTGAGTTAAGTTTTGATTTCATTAATAGTGAATCGAGAGGGGGTTCTCGATCTCTTAGAGTGAATGTTCTCGTTTTTTTTGTTTTGTTGAATTGTGTTCGGGAGGAACACTTAGATTATTTTGAGGGATTCAAACTAGAAAACCACAAGAGATTTGTGATCAAAAAAGTATTAGTGTAGGTGATTATATCAAAGGTAGTGGATAGAGAGTCGACATTGTAAAACCTTTGAGTAATGGCTACAACATCTATACTAATGAAAGAGGTCCGAAGGGAGAGCAGGATGCTCTCCTTAATGTTCATGTTTTGTAGAACCGCTGCTTCCACAATTGTGTGAACGTACATTTGAATTTAGTGCTTTTCATACTTAGCGCAATTCTGATATATAGGTGTCCATTCCCCCACAACTTCAGAATGGCTTAGAACTTGCTTAACATAATCATGAAGAGTATGAAAATGTCCAACCAATGAAGAAAAAATTACATTAATACATTTGTTTAAAAATAAAGGAGAGATACAAAATTGTGCAAACTATAAGGGCATCAAACTAAATCTGTCACACAATGAAATTACAGAAGAGATTAATAGAAACTAGACTAAGACAAAAAACAAACATAATGGAAAACCAATTTGGCTTTATGCCTGGAAGATTAACAATGGAAGCTATTCATGTAATAAGAAAACTTTGTGAACATTTTAATGAGAAAAAATAAAATTTGCATATGGTCTTTATTGACCATGAAAAAGCTTATGATAATGTTAATAGAGGTATAATGTGGAGAGTATTAGAAAGAGGGGGGCGGGGGGTGCCAGTCGATTATATAGATACCACAAAATATATGTATAACAATGTGAAAACTTGTGCTAGTACACCAATGGATATAGGGTGAATTTTCTACTACTATTGGTTTTCATGAAGGTTCGACGTTGAGTCTGTATCTCTTTGTGTTAGTAATTAATGAACTTATGAAGCATTTGCAATTGTATGTCACTGATTGCATGTTGTTTATGGATGACATAGTGTTAGTAGATAAGATGAGAGAAGGGGCTAATGCTAAGTTAAAAATATGGAGAGAAGCGCTTGAAACCAAAGGTTTCAAAATAAGTAGGGTTAAAACGGATTATATGGAGTGTAATTTTAGTAATCAAAGGAGTAATTATGGGGTAAAGTTAAAATTGGAGGACACAAACTGAACTCATTTCAATGTTTTAAATATTAGGATCTGTTCTAAAACATAATAGCAATAAAGTTAAGGATGTAGCACATCGAATTCAATCGGATTGGAACAAGTGGAGGAGCGTGTTGTTGATACTTTGTGATCGTAAAGTACCAGTGAGTTTGAAAGACAAGTTCTATCAACGGCCATTCAGCCGATGAAGCTCTATGGATCTGAGTGTTGCGCTACTAAACATGAAAATGATCAAACAAATGCGAGTGACAGGGATGAAAATGCTGAGATGGATGTGTGGACATACTAAGTTAGATAAGATTAGAAATGAAAGTATTATAAATAAAGTTGTGGTAGCACCATAGATGAGAAAATGATAGAAACGCTATTAAGATGGTTTAGGCACATGCGTAAGAGAGACTTCAAGGCATCTGTGAGAAAGGTAGAAACATTAAAATTAAGAAAGAAAATTAAAAGGAGGAGGGATCGACCGAAGAAAATTTGGAAGAAGATAATAAAAAATAAGTTCATATATTAAAAGTTGAATGAGGATATGTGCTGTGATCGAGCACGATGACGACATGTGATCCATATAGCAATATCTCACTTAGTGAGATTTTAACGGCTTGTTGATTGATTAATTGATTTATTAATCTGATTCGAAAACACAAGTTAGTCCATCAAGTTCAACATACTCTAGCTTAATGAAGAAAGCAATGCTTAAAAAAGATCAATTGGCCGAAGTGGTAAGTAATATTGTTACTCATTTCAAGACATTTTGGCAAGCAAAAAGAAAGAATTAGAAACCAAGTGACTTTGAGATACGTGAGGTTGTATCAATTATAACGGGCTTACTAATGAAGAAGTGTTCAAGGATGTCCATAAGTTAATAAATGACGATGTTGAGGAGTTTGAGTTGTTGAAAGCTCTTGGCGAATATAAAAATTAGTGTTTTAATTTTCTCATCAATTCTTGGTTGTCTTTTTTTTTTTTTTTTTNNNAAAAAAACGGCAGATGCTATATATAACAATAACAAAACAAAACAGGAGCAACGAACTCCAAGTTCCAGTGCAAAACAACCCAATCAAATCTAAGAGAGCCTATACCACTGAGACTCTAAATACAACAAACAAAAAAATTACTAGTACCCCAATATACTAAAGGCAATTACATCAATTGAACCCTTTAGTACATAAACAATAATAAGATAACAATAATGCAGAAACCAAAAACAAGAATCTAATCAACAGAGCCTGAAACAAAGAACAAATCCACCACTGAACCATCAGGACCTAGTAGACATGCTCCTCCAAATCACCCTGTGTCTGTTCTTCTGTAGCTATCAAACTCCATCCAATCCCCATGAGCTGCACTCACTACCATTCTCTCCGGCATCCAGACATTCTTAAATTTCCACAAGTTACGGGATTTCCATAACCACCACAAAATGTAAGTGGTTAATTCCATCCTATGTTCAGAAATTTCCCTCTTCCCAACAGCACACAACTTCCACCACCAGGACTTAAAAGAAATAGAATCTGATGGCACATCAGTCCAATTCACAGGTGCTAAACTCCAAACTCTCTGAGCTCTACTACAGTTAAACAAGAAATGCTCAATTGTTTCTTCACCCTCTCCACAGCACTGGCAAATTTGATCAATCAGCATTCCTCTTTTTCTCAAATTAAAGCTCACTGGCAGCACATTAGAATAACATTTCCACAGAAAATGTTTAACCTTGTTATTGACTCTCAACCCCCAACTCCTTAATCTCACTACCTTATCTATTCTTCCAGAGTTACTACCTTCAGCAATATCCATTGATCTGAACTTGTTCTCCACAAGGTAATGGTAAGAGCTAGCCACAGAAAACTTACCTTTCTTATCAATCTTCCAAATCCATTTGTCAGCCATCATAGGATCAAGAGTCTTGATTTTCAAGATTGCTTCTTGAACCTCAATTGGAAATAAATCTTCCACCAAAACTCTATTCCAGCTCCTTCCACCATCTGTCAGTAATTCCTCAACCCACTGGACCCTCCTAGGAGTATCCCCCTCTGCTTCCCTGCATTGTATAGCAACATTAGGGATCCAAGGTTCCTGCCATATGTTTGTCTCCTTTCCATTCCTAATCTCCACCATAAAATGATGTTTGAACTTATCTTTGATCCCCACCCAGTTACACCAGAGCCAAGAAGCATTAGAAGATTTTTTTGCCTGCAACAAAGAGCTGTTATAATGGTACCTCCCCTTCAAAATTTTGGCCACCAGCAAAGATGGTTGAGTGACCATCCTCCACACCTGCTTCAAAATAAGGGCTTCATTAAATAAAGAAATATCTTTAAACCCCAGTCCTCCCCTTGATTTAGGTAAAGTCAGCAGACTCCATCTTTTCCAATGCATCCTATTCATTTGATCTCCTTTGCTCCACCAGAACTTAGTTGTCATGCTAGCAATAACCTTACAGATACCCTGGGGCAGACAAAAACAAGACATTGTAAATACTAGTAAAGCCCCAATGACAGCCTTGATTAAAACTTCTTTTCCAGCCCCATTCAATAAATTATTCTTCCAACTGATCAATCTAGCCCCCACAGCCTTCACTACAAAATCAAAAGACTCTTTTTTTGATCTCCCAATCCCTAGAGGTAACCCCAAATACCTAGTAGATCTCTGCTCTGTAATACCCCTCAAACACTGCAAATGCGACTCTTCACAGGAGCATTCAAATTTCTACGGAAAAAAAACTGTTGATTTACCCATATTAACCCTCTGCCCAGTAAACCTCTGATATCTGTCAAGGATGTCCAAGAGAACTCTGGCCTGCTCAACTGAGGCCTCACACAAGATTAATGTGTTATCGGCAAACAATAAATGAGAGACAACAGGACAATTCCTGCCAATTTTCAGCCCATGAAATCTACCCCTCTCCATCTCAGCACTGATCAATCTAGAAAACATCTCATAAATGAGGATAAAAAGATAAGGGGACAAGGGGTCCCCTTGTCTAATACCCCTAGAAGCTGTAACAAAACCAGAGACATCGCCATTAATATTAAAAGAAAAACATGTATTAGTGATGCAAGCCCAGACCCATTTGATAAATTTGCTATAAAAACCCATCTGACTCAGCACCTTCCTCACACAGTCCCATTCCACCATATCGTAAGCCTTTTCCATGTCCAATTTCACCATCATAAACCCTTTTTTCCCACACCTCAACCTATTCAGATAGTGTACAGCCTCATGTGCTATAGTGACATTATCCATTAATTGCCTCCCCGGAATAAATGCAACTTGATATTCACTAATACAACTATTAAGAGCAGGTTTCAATCTGGCAGTTAAGATCTTAGAAATCACTTTATAAGCTACTCCACATAAGCTAATAGCCTGAATTGCTTCAAAGGGGAAGGATTAAGACATTTGGGGATTAAAGTGATCAAAGAATGATTCCAGTTTCTAAGCAGCTGCCCAGACTCAAAAAAATTCAAAAT
>CACSLK010024742.1:13531861-13547067 GCA_902706635.1 Striga hermonthica
AACAGTGAGGACGGATCGTAAGACCGACTAGAATTCAAGCTAGCAACGCTAGAATAAAACATTCGACACTTAACTCAACAGACACCTAAACACAAACTATCAAACTCCCCACAAGATAATGAAACGCTCTCAAAAAGAGAATAGAAATGGCCCCCACAAGGTAAACAAATCCAACTTACTCAAACAAGAGTTTTTAATGCAGTGTATTTGAAATTCATTCAATTTAAAATCCATTTTTTTAAAGTCTCTTGGTATTTCAAATCCATCTATCCAAATGGAGCCTTAAGTTAATGTCAATAATTGATATAAATAATTATATATATATATATATATATAAAGATGTTATTATATATATATATTTAAAGATGTTATATAACCCAAATATATTATATATATATAATATATTTAAAGATGTTATTTGTATATTTTATAAACATATGTTTTCAAAATCAAATTAATAGGCCAAAATATTATTAAATATTCTTTTTAAAAAAGAGAGAATAATAACAGAGATTAGAATAAATTGAGCTTTTTTTTTTAATTCATATATTTCTTCGTGTTGGAATGATATATGAAAATAATTACATTATACTAATTTTCAAGAGTTGAAGATGAGTTGATATTATTATAGACATTCTTACATCTTTTTTATTAATTACTTGCAATATGTCTTTTGGTTAATTTACTTAATTCGGATAATAATTTTTAGGTTTTTAATTATCTTTTAATTAAAATAAAATTAATTATGGTTTATTTAACTTAATTAATATAATTGTTAATTATTATTGAATGCAAATAACATTTAAAATCACTGTCAATACTTCTGATATAATGACATAAAAATTTTAGAAAAAAAAAACTATTCATCAACTTTAATTTCAATTGAATTTTTCGCCCAAAATAAAATTTCTCAAATGCCCAAATAGAAATTTTCTTAGCCAATTTTTTTTAATATAAAATTTATTTTAATTGTGTGACTCATCGCAAAAAGAACATGTTGTTCAACATTTAATTTATAAATACAATTTTAATATTTACACAGTATTTACTTTTTTAAAAATATTTTTAATACTAATTTCCCGCATAGTAAGTATAATAAGTTATTTTTAATATTGTGTCAATATATTAAGTGATGGATGTCTCCATAAAAAAACCATCCGATGACTCCATAGAATTTTTGTATGTTCATAATCATATCCAAGTAGAAGTAAGATAAAAAAAAAAAAAATATTATGTCAAATCCCATATTTAAATTAATCCTTGAAGGATTTTATTTTATTAACTTGATCCAAATCCTTAGCCCCAAACCAGATCCAGCGGCGCCTCCTTCTGGCGGAGGCGCCGCAACTTCGCAATTAGATCGGCATCGGGATCGCGATTCCTCCCAAGGAGGCCTTCACTCTTCTCGGACGACGTGGGGTCTCTACTTGGGCGTCTCTCTAATGGCATTTTGAGGTGGTTTGGGGGTTTTGTCCCGGTGGTGGCTTGGTGGCTGGCGTCTTTGCCGTGTAGCGGTGGAGAAGTTGCGGTTGGCAGTATTATTGGTTCCCCTTTCCTGCTCCTTCGTGGTGCGAGGAGAGTTGGTTCTCCGGTGAGGGCAGTGGTGGCTAGCTCGCCGGATTGTGTGGGGCCCGAGAGTAGCGTGTGCTCCTGGTGTTGGCCCGGCTGTGGTGTCTCTGTGAGAGGGGAGTTATTGACGGTCCAATACGAGTTTTATGACGTTTGGGTTCTTCTCGTTGCCGTGTATGCCGGTGATCTTACTCGCTCTTTTGGGGTATTTCTCCTGGGCTTGGTTCGAGTGGCGAAGGTGCAGTGTTATTAGCTTGCCGTGGAGGAGGGCTTTAGTGTAGTCTAGTATTAGGGGTGTTTTTTTATTTATGGTGTTCTTGTTTTGTTTGTCTTCTTTGTGGTGTTTTTATGTATTGTAGTGTTGGGTTTCAGTTCTCCTATTGAAAGTTTTGTTCTCCACTTATGGGAGTCTTGTTCTCCCGTGTGGGAGGTTTGTATTTTCTTTATTTTTTGTGGGTGAGTTTTGGTTTTAGGACCCTTTGGGATGTCCTCTCTCTTCGGTGTTTTGGCTGCCGACTTTGGCTGCTTTAGTCGATCTTTGTGTAATTGTGTGTCTTATTCATGATATTCTATTGTCAAACACGAACAAATAAAATAAAAAAAATTAATCCTTGAAAATTACTTCTGAACTCAATAATCCCAATTATTTTTTGCTTTCCACTAGATCATTAATGAACTCTAGTAACAAATGCTGCCCGCTCGCCTGAAGATTTTTGGTAGTTTTTTTTTCTTCCTTCGGCAGCATCAAGTCCCATCATCTCAGTTCGCACATCTTAAATGCACCTATATATATATATAGGCACACAGATACTAAAGAAGATATGAATTTGTCTAAAGCAATTTATATCTCCTATTATTTATACTTTTTCACATAATTTTTCAATATATCACTCACTAAACAATTACTTTAACAACTTTAATAGAGAAATGCTACAGTCCCTTGTTAGATCATCATGTAATCGTCGGAATATTTGATCTAAAACCCGACGGAATGATAACATAACGGGACCGTAGCATCACCCTACTTCAATTTTATATTTGTGAGAGTCCTCCAATGAAAAACTAATATATGCAGCATATCAATTGAAAATCTACATATTTAATAAAGCAAAAGGGACAGAAGGGCCACTTTTGATTTAGTCATATAAACTCTTCATACAAATGGATTAACTGGAAATTACATAAGCGGTGTAAGAGATGCATGCCCAGCAGCAAAAGAAATTGCCACCAAGTCCCCCTAAAATCTTTCACATTATTCGAAATCCGATCCCTACAAAACTAAAAAATTCCAAAACCCACCCCATTCCGAAGCATTTAATAGCTACCATGTATGCACCGCTTACATCCCGCGTTCATCTGGCACGATATATTGCATAATATTCAAATTTAAAAAAAAAAAAAAAATGAAGAGGAGGAGAAAATGAAATACAAAGAAAATAAAAGGCTAAAAATGGAAATACAGAAGTAAGTTCAACGCAAAACAATAAAAATCGGACCGCTACCCTCAATTCCCCGCCTCGCAATAATTACGATATCCCGATTCTGCCCCTGGCTCAGGCCACAACAAAAGGGAGACCGAAAATTGCGAAAGGCTGTTCTAGAAGCCGCTTTTCACATTTCAGATTCCGGCAGATATCGGTCGCCGGCGCCGGCGCCGGCGCCGCCTTTTGCCTCCACCGTGGCAGAGAAGCGAACCACCAGCCATAGCCTTAACAAAAAGGGCCATCAAGTATGAAATTTAGAGAAGAAAAAAAAAAAAAACCAATGATATATATATACATATATATATATATAATTATTTATGCATATAGCTTAGGTAGCTGTAAAGGGAAAGTATGAGTAAGAAAGGAAGCGTGGGTTAATGAGAATGGAAGATAAAATTTGACTCGTATATAAAGAAGACGACGATGCGGCCAGTGTTTATTTTGTGTTAAGCGTGACGCTAGTGTTGATATAAAACAATTAATTAATTAGTCAATTTTCAGTTTCTTTTATATATTTGTATAATTTCATATATATACAAGGTGTTATAAAACTAGAGAGAAAGGGAGAGAATAGAGAAAATGTTTCTCTTAGGTGCAATTTTCATTATAACTGAAGCTCCTATTTATAGGAAACTTCTGATGTCACAACCGTAATAATACAATTACATCAGGGACAAAATAGTCATTCACATATATTATTTTATACAAATAATTCATAACACTCCCCCTTGAATGACTATTTCTAAACATATTTTAACTGATTTGAATAACGCCCAATCTGAATAACTTGAAGTATATCTTGTAGCCATCGGTACTGGTGCTTCAGTATATCAGGAAAACCCGGTGGGACAAAACCTGATCATCTTGAAATCACAACATTGCTTCCTCAGGAAAACCCGGTGGGACAAAACCTGAGCATTGTGGTAGCACATCATTGCTCCCCCTCAAATAAATCATCTTTAATGGAGTATCTACGTGCTGCCTCGTTAAAACCTTGTCAAGAAAACCCAGTGGGACAAAATTTGACCGAAGGAAAAAGAGTAGAGCCACTTCAGTCTTTTCTCATCATCATGAGGAATCATATCAATTATTCAGTAGTCCTCATTATACCATGAATGTGTCTCGTTAAAACCTTATTAGGAAAAACCCAGTGGGACAAAATCCTAATGAAGGAAAAAGAGTACACTATTCATGTGAATACGCCATCCCTGTTGCCTCATTAAAAACCTTGCTAGGAAAACCCAATGGGACAAAACCTTAGCCAAGGGAAAAAGAGTACAACGCGTATTCCATATATTCACCATAATAACTTTGCCATAATTTTCATGAATATCATATAGTTTCATTAAGATTTTCAGATACTGGTGGTATTTATGATAATATGCCATATCATGCTTTTGTGCAACTTTCATTCTTAAACTCATTCTTATTATCAATCGATTTCAATGGTCTTACTGCCAATAGTTCCCAATATTCACATTTCAGTTGATTTCATTCTCATCAATATCATTTATATAGCGCTATTCATTTGTTTGTGTCGACACATATTCATTTCCATTATTCCCCGTAATATATTGAGATATCTCATTATCAATTAATTTCGTATATATATGCCTCCTTTCATCATTTATTTGGGGAATTTCAATTTGCACAATACCAACGCTTCCAGCATATCATATCATTTCATATATTTCACCACCATCAGTACCATTTAGTTTATGATTTGCACACTTGCAGTGTGATGCATATATCATTTCCAAAATTTCAATAATTGATTCTCCCCCTCATCTTAACAGATCCCCGATCTGTATTTTCAGTATTGAGTTTCTTGAGTGGAGTTCATATAATCTCCATTTCGTTCTCGATTTCAACATATAATAGGAGGACTTTGAACTCATATCACTTGTAATGTGCACATTTTTCTTTCATGAGTTCATCATATGAGCTTATTATATTACTAGCTTCATCACTTTCATATGATACTTATTTTCATTCTTTCACAGCCATCTTGTGTCATTCTTTGATCAAACTATCTCGTAACTTCAGGTTACGTGTCATATACATAATCAAATTATCTCGTAACTTCAGGTTACTGATCACACACATGTGACTATCTAGTGGATCCATAATATCTAGTAGCACACATGGAGGGGTAGTGGGCCCATATATATCGTACCCCTTTCATACTCAGTTTGATCAAATATCGATTCACAAATATTTAGCTAGTAATAGTTTAACCAATCGAGAACATCTCATAATCAGTTAATCATGCAAACCATCATCAGTAAACATCATAATAATTCATTGTGACCCATTAAACATATCACATCATCTTTCGGCGGCAATAAATGCACTTCAAGTGCAGATTCTGATCCACAATCTTATCACATGCGTATCAATCTTTCTGTTAGACATACTCTTTGTTTTTAGAGTCGTATAGCATACGCATCATTTCTATAAATTATCATGCATTCTATTTAATCTTTACGAACAAAGGTCCGAATTTACATATGGATTTGGCACTCTCAAATATCCGTAAATATTATTCTTTTGTTCCAGTAAATATCATAAAAAGAACTTATCGGTCTCGAATAGAAAGATTGAGGGTGCTAATGATTAATGATATTCCAGGCGATATTCGATGGTTGATTGAAACAAAAGTTCGATTGTCGGGAGAGTTTCCAAATTCATACAAATATATGCCAGGTATGGGTAAGAGTACTTTTGCAAAGAAACGAAGAGCAAAACGATTAGGTGGATGCTACAAATGCGCTCGATGGACTTGTGACACACGATGTAAATCTGTGGGGTTCGTGTCCAAAAATCGAGAAGATAAAATAGCATTTATAAAGGATGGATTGAGTAAGGAGTCTATGGATCAAACGATCCACCAGATTCTTGAGACACATCCTAGTGGGTATGTGCATCGTGAGCTTCTGTCTCTATGGATTCGTTTCAAAAATGAAGAGGAACGTTATAGTCTTGAAAATATTGTTTCAAAAGATCAACTTTGTAAAACTAGTCTTTGTTAGTATGAAAATCATACTAATGAAGTTTAGTAGTTGCACTGTAATTTTCAGAGAATCTTATAGCTGCCGACATATAAGATTTATTTAAAACCCAACACCTTATCTGTCAGTTGCAATTGTCAGAAGAAAACAGTAAAATTATTTATATCCTTGTAAAACTTTCTATTTAAATAGCGATTCATTCATCATAATCATATGCCGCACAAACTTTTGAAAAATTAAGTTTATCAATAAATAGATGGATGTTTCAGAGCCTTCGCAAGGTAATAAATTTCTTCAGCCGATCAAAACCATATGTGTTCTTGGTGGTTCTAGATTGGTAAGTTTTTCTCAAAATGTTGATATTGTGAGTTAGTTAGTAAGGGATATGGGAAATCAAAAAATCACTTTACTGTATGGAGGGACTAGCATCACTTTCTTTGATAATCTTTTATTGGCCGGAAAATGTTTTGAGATAGAAGTGAAAAGTATCATACCTTTTCATAGAGCTTCAACAAGGGTCGTCAAAGATTCCATATGTATGATGCTAACTCATTCTATTCATGATTGTATGATGGATATGGCGAACAAGAGCGATGCATTTATCATTCTTCCAGGCGGTTATGGAATGCTAATGACAATGTTCATCCTTGCTTCTTGGGCAGAATTGAAACTTCATAACAAGCCCATAGGTCTATTGAATTTTAATAACTTTTTTTCTGGTTTGCTTGGATTTTTAGACCAAAGAGTATATCAAACCTTTATATCTCCTACAACAAGAGAAGTGTTCAAATTTGCAGATACGTCTGGTGAGCTTATCAAAAAGCTTCAAGAATGCATCACATTTGAATAGTCTGTGGAAACACAAGGGATTAAGCGAAAAAGAGCTTTTGATCCTTTAGATCTCTCATTATGAACCCATATAACAATAATGGGTGGCAGAGTTACGGAGTCTTATACTCTCGAGACGCACCTTTCTTTTATGGGTTTTATTATGTGATATTTGCGTATTTCGTATCTATCTAGTATGTACTGTCTCTTCTCCATATTTCCACCATATGAACTTTCTGTACTTGTTTGTCATTAATAATAATACTCAGTTTCGCTTTTCCACAAGAAGTGTGTAGTGTTTCATGACTACAATTATTGTCATGTGTGCTTCTTCTGGAGCACATCATTGTAATATCTATATGATCTCATATTATTAATGTGATATTGTCATCAGATATCTTCCCTTAGACTCATATAATATTGAGAACTCATTTCGTGTGATCACACATAATTGGTAACTTTTCATACCACTTTCTCAAATTGTTCAATTTTTTAACGATAGCTTCTGGTACCACTTTGTCATTTTAATTTATCATATCGTGGTGGCTTCAAATATCACGATACCATGATATCATCATTATGTGGTAGCTTTTGGTATCATATGATAACTTCTGGTACCATCTCATTAATTTTCGTTACTCCATAAATTTGGAGAATTTATCAACTGTTTTTCATGATCATGTTAGTCCATATAATTTTCTTTCAAGATCAGGACTTTATTCAATGTTCACATGATCAGATACAAAGTATCATTCATTTCATTCATCGGCTATCACTTTAATTTGTATTGCCCGTTGCCGGCGGCAGAGTCGCACTGGCTAGCCCACATATATATAGCCATTCATATCTTTTTATATTTGTTCACATGGCCTTATCATCTGGCCATTCCATATCACCGACTATCATTAATTAATACACTGGCCAGTTCATTTAGCCGTTCAATATAATCTGTTGTTGGTTGCAACACTTGGCCATTTCACATAACTGCTTATAATATTTTGATCAACAATTGACCCGTTGGCTACCATTAAATATTACTTGCCGGCGGCAGAGCCGCACTGGCATATCCTCGTAGCCACACATACTTATTTTCATATCACATGGGTCATTCCATAAATATTCACATGTTCATGTACCAAATAAGTTTTTCACAATAGACTAATTCAAACATTTCATAATCATAAACCATATCAATATTGGTCTTAAATCAAGCTATCATTAACTAGAATATTAAATAGAGAAGTATGAAAATGAAATAATAATTAAGCTATAGAAATAATTCCACTATAGAACACCAATCCCAGCAACCTTACTCTTTGGTCGTATTTTTGTAAATAAAATATTAGTTCACATTAATTATTTTGGGTATAGCTGGGACATGATATCAATAATGAGTCCAATTTCAATAAATATGCTCATGTTCTCATGTGTCAAGTTGCCATTTAATTATTCAATAGTTTTATCATGTTTTGTATAATCTTTGAATACACGAAATAATAATTTTCTCACCTCAATCAGCGAAAGATCCTCAGCAAAGAAATCCACCTGCCAATCTGAAAATCATATTTTCTCCCCATATTTCTCTATTTACCGTCACTTTCCGATCTTGTTTCACCAGCCAAGGATATTTGGGATTTCTTGGCAGAAATGCGCCTTTTCTCAGAAATTTCTTCTCTTTTTTTTTTTTATTTTTCTTTTGGAGCAGTGGCTGACTGGAAGACGACCCAATCGCACTTGCCGGTGGTGGCTTCTCGGCAGCGTCGCTGCCGGTTAGCAACGAGACAAAAGAGTTAGCACAGAAGATCGGCGGCGAGTACAATAAGTTGATCTCTTTAGACCCCGACTGGTGGTAATTGTAGTCCAGCAGCGGGACGAGGCGGCCGGGGCACGCCTGAACTATGCGTGGCCGGTTGAATTCGGGCCGAGAAAGGAGATGTCCTTCTCGAACTTGCTCCCCGTCGCACCGACCAAGACGGCGTAGTTGGAGACCATGGATCCTCCGTCAGGGAGCAGGATGGATGGGAAGAGGCGTAATTGATAACCTTGTTTATTTTGAGAGTTCTTGTGTGAAACTCAACCCTCTCTTCTTCATTTTCCACCTCGCCCTCCATTTCGTAATTCTTCTTCATCTCTTCTAATTTATTTTATTTTTTTTTTCTGGTTTTGTAGAATTCAAAGCCTATTTTTATTTTATATTTATTTATTTATTTTATCATAAGGAAATAGTCATTTGTAATAATTCGATTTCTGATACAGAAGATAGTCTATAAGACGCAACTGTAGAGCATACTCTCGTCATATTGCCAATCGATCTCTATAGGGCAGAGACTCGTGCTGATAACGTGTTATAAAACTAGAGAGAAAGAGAGAGAATAGAGAAAATGTTTCTCTTAGGTGCAATTTTCATTATAACTGAAGCTCCTATTTATAGGAAACTTCTGATGGCACAACCGTAATAATACAATTACATCAGGGACAAAATAGTCATTCACATATATTATTTTATAATAAATAATTCATAACACAAGGTTCATACTAATTGTGAGCATTTCTTTAAATTATTATTAATTGTCACCTAAAAGCTCATTCTCACTAGAGAGTAGGGACTGATTAACATTTTTCATTTTAAGTGCATAATTATTTCTATTCAAAATTTTACTCCTACTAGAAAAGATGTTTAGAAATAAAAGAAGAAGTGTGAAGTGCCTTATGTGAGACATTGGGAAAAATATATGTTAGTATATTCACAAAGACATGTACAAATATATATAAATACATAGACGGGTTTTAACCTTAGATTGAGCATAAACATAGCTTACAATACAATAATACACTTTACATAACCAACACTCCCCCTCAAACTTAAGGTCGTATAATAGGAGACCAACTTGAGTTTGTTATGAAGCGTCAACAAAAGCGATCGGGAATGAGAGACTTCGTGAAGACATCCGCTGTTTGATCCGTAGAGAAGACTAAAACAAGTTGCATAGTCTAATGGGCAACATGTTGTCGAATAAAGCGACAATCAATCTCAATATGATTGGTGCGCTCATGGAAGATATCATTATCAGACATCTTGATAGCACTCTAACTATCACAATATAGAGCTGTAGATGACGACTAAGGTGCACCGAGATTAGCAAGGAGGCGATGCAGCCATAATAGCTCTGATGTGGAATCAACAAGAGCACTGTACTCAGACTTAGCACTCGATCCGAAAGCTAATGTTTGCTTCTTACTATGCTAGGAGCGAATCACCTAGAAAGCAACAGTACCCAGTAATGAAACGATGATCTGTAGGATCTCTAGCTCAATATGCATCAGAATAGCCACTAAGTGTCAAGGAAGAACAGGTCGAGAAGTGTAAATCATGCAATAGAGTGTCCTTCACATAGCGAAGGATGTGCAACACAACAGAATGATGCGTGGTTGTCGGAGCAGCCATAAACTGACTCATAATGTGAACAACATGAGCTATACTAGGCCAAGTGATAGTCAAATACATCAAACTCCCAACGAGCTAATGATATAATGTACGATCCTCAAGAAGAGAGTCATTGAGTGGAGTAATACGAACATCATAAGAGGTGTGAAAGTTGTATGACAATCAGTGAGTCCGAATAGAGCAAGAAGATCAGAGGCATAGCTTGAAACAAATATATAGAAGCCATAAGAGGAATTAGAGATCTTAAGAAAAAAAATAGTGAAGCTTGCTCAAACTCTTCATCTCAAACTGCTGACAAAGATAGTCCCGTAAATAAAAAATAACGGTAACATCATCTCCCGTGATGATCATATCGTCAATATAGAGCAACAAAATAATAATCTAGATGAGGAACGCCGAAGAAACAAAGCAGAATCGTGATCCCTCGTAGTGAAACCAAACTAAAGAAATGCAAAACTGAACGTTGCATAATAGGCACGGGGCACTTGTTCAAATCATACAAAGCTCGACGTAGATGACAAACCTTCCTAGAACAAGGACCTTGGAGGATGAGTCATGTAAACCTTCTCAGATAAGACACCTTATAAGAAGGCATTCTTGACATCTAACTGTAGAAGAGACCAACGACGAACAACAACAACTACAAGTAAACACCAAATTGTAGTAAGACGAGCAATTGGTGCAAAAATACTCTTCATAATCAATACCATACTCATGTGTGTACCTCTTAGCAATCAGACGAGCTTTATAGCGCTCAATAGATCCATATGATTTTTTTTGATAACCCATTTTCTCTGATACAATGAAAGAATCGAGAAAAATGAGTTTGATCCCATGCACGTGAAGCGCACCATAAGGGGCTAACCCTAGATGCACCATAGTGAGGTTCCATCCCTAAACCAATTGGTGGTTAGAGGAGTAATCACTAGGGTTATAAGTTAGGTCTATTTTTCTTGTATAAACAATGTGGGATACTCACAAGTGATACTCTAATAAGCCTCCTCATTTGTGACCCCTTCATACACAACCATAAATAACATCAAATATGATTCTCACGGTTCTCATACTAGGACTGGTTTTTATTTTAACTAGCCTATATATGTGTGTGTATGTGTGTGTATGTGTGTGTGTGTGTGAGGTAATTAAAATTTTTATATAGTCCGAGAAACAAATATTAACTTACTTACAACACTTTGTTATTTTAAAACACACATCATTTTCTGTTTACACAAGCTCGAATAAGAAAATAGAACATATTTACCAAGGGCAGATCCGTAGCCCTACGCCCTACCTGGAATTTTATATTTTATGTTACATAATTTTTCTGTAATACATTTTCAAGAAAACAAGTATAAACTAAGTAATTTTACGAAATAAATCTATAATGAAGTTATTTGTTAAATAGATATTTTTTCCTCCTTTTCTCTTATTTTTTTTCGAAACGAAAGAGGTAATATATTACTACTCAAAAGAAAAACATAGCCAAATACAATCGAGGCCAACAGCCGAAAATGAAAAAAGAGAGGTCACGCTATAAAGCGGCCTAGATAACCCCCAGACGGGTATCACGCTAGCAATGCTATAAAAGAGAACACACGACATGCAACACAAAGACACCAAAACACAAACTACGAACGCTCCCAAGGAGAATAGAAACGGCCCCCACGGAGTAATCAGTACCGAGGCCAACGGCCCAAACCTAAAACACGATCCTACCAACCAACACACCAAAAGACACAAAAAGAGAAAACAACCAAGCAACAAAACAATAACAAAGCCCTTCCTAAGCAATCAAACGAGTCGGAACATCGGAGAAACAAAAGAATCCATGAAATATCCCAAGCCTGAGCTCGACCTCCGAAACTGCTGCCAAACGCCTATACAAAAGCCAAACCTGGATCTCGAACCCAACCTGAATCAATCCACCTCAACCGGGAGGACAAGCGGCCAGCTCCCCCTGTCAGCCCCACATAAGCTCGCCTACCACCACTAGCCGGGCTCGGTAGTGCCAAAACCACCACCGCAGTTCTCAACACAAGAGAACCGGGAGGGAGAGAGTGACTCAGTCCCCCTCTCCAACAGCCACGACCCATGAGGTCAAACTGCTGGAGCCTCGGCCCACCCAAAGACCCTCAATCCACCCCGCACCCCGAAAAACGTCGGCATACCCATCAACAGTCCAGCAGACCGACAACCCCACATACCCAAAATGACCGGCAGTCCAAACAGAGTCCTCTCTGATATTTCCAACAGAAGTCAGAACCGATCCGACGAGCACTGTCGATGACCACCGAAGAACCGAGAAACACCCCAACATCCCCACCATAAGCACAACCGATCGCTGATGAACAACCCTAAAATAGAACGAGGTTAATCCATCGTCAATCGAAGACTTACTGAAAGAAAAGTCGCCAATCGCCAACAAGCCGAAGATTCGTCGACAGATTGGGGCTCACCGCCATCAGACCGACCACAACCCTGGCCCAACCTTCAAAATCCAACATTCACGACGGAACTACACTACGGAGGAGATTAGCGTCAGAGGGTGGGCCAAACAGTCAAGATGACCACTGGCCCGAACTCGCTGACGCCAAGGAAGGCAATCAGAGAGAAGATTGAAGAGCTCGGAAGATTTGGGGAAAGGTGTCGGAATCGCCGAACCTGATATTTAGTAAAACTCTTATTAAAATCAATAAATTTGACAAAAAAAAAAAATAAAAAATCTATGAATAATTTCGTATCGATAATAACACATTTTAAGTCATTGAAAGGGATAATAATACCAAAATATACAAATTGTAGGGTGTTTTAACAACACACATGTATTACACGGGTTCTTGTTAAAAAAATATTCTTAAATTTTAAAATTAATGAGAAATTTATTTTAACTTTTATTTTTATTTTTTACAAAAATATATATTAATTTTATACTTTAGAATGACACTTATTAGTTGTGCAACTTACATGTGTTATATTATAGTAATTTTTGTATCATATAACTACTTATAAATATATTAATTGATAAATAACTTTATTTTCTAATTAATATTCAAAAAATAAATTTGTTATCGTTATAAAGAAAAATATAATTTTTTATTATATATACAATATGGATGTTAAACTGAAGCACATCAAGAGATGATTAATTTGATATATTATATATGTACAACTGATAAAAAAATACAAAAGTTATTAACTTTTGAAATACACTAGTATATACTCTGTGCGATGCGCGGAATAGAGATATTAAATGAGCTATTTTTACAGGCTCTGTCCATTTAAGTCTGAAAAGAAATATGGATATAATTTATTTTCAACATCTTTTAATCAACTTTGTTTTTTTAGTACGAACATTATATATTAGTATGTTAGGGTTAGCATGTAAAATAATTAATATATTATATGTTTAACACATTTATAAATTTGATTTTAGTATATATATATATATATATATATATTCTTTCATATATGAAAAAATAATAGTTTTACTTATTCTTGTTCACCATATAATACATATTTTAATATTTTATTATAAACTTTGTTGTCATATAATATTATTATTATTATTATTATTATTATTATTATTATTAATATTATTATTATTATTATTATTATTATTATTTATAAAAGTTATATAATTTGTACGTCTTATTTGTTTTCATTTTATGTAATGAAAGTTATTTAATGCACGCTAGTATTATTTATTTAAGTAATCAATTTAAAATATGTAAAAAATTTTAAATTAAAATAGTGTATAAATATTTTACAAATAGACACATATGGTTTTTTTAGAATTTAATTTTGTATACAAAGTAAACAACTTCTAGCAAATGTCAAAAACTCAATCTCTTCTATAATTCAAACTTTTTTAATTTGCATTATAAGGACTTTTAGTTTATTTAGTATATTCTACCATGAAAATATAATGTAGAAGAAATTCATTAAAGAAAGAAAAGAAAATAAAGAAAATGATAAAAAGAATCATGGTAGCCAGTAATATATAAATAAATTCTAAAGAACAATTAATATATTTCAATTTTAATTTTTTATGATTAATAAAACTATTTAATGTATATGGTCATGATCTCTTAAGCGGTAAATTATATTAATTTTAACAACATTTTTTTTACATATAACGAAGTAAAGCTTAAGAAACAATTATATTGACAAAGATTAATTCATCAACTTAATTTCGCTTGATTAATTGGAAGAAAAAATTCTACCTAACCTGTTACGATTTTCTATAAATATTTTTGAATATAAAGCGAATATTTGTGAAAAAAAATTAATATTATTGTTATAACTTATAATATGTTTTAATATTTATCTTGACCAAATTATTATCAACATGAAATCACGGAAAATCAATCTTGTAACTTATTATAATGGATATCAATGAAATTATTGCAGATATTAATAAAATTACTTAAGGAAACAATATTTTTTATCATATCTCATTTGATCTTATTTGAAAACGTGTATATAAAAGAAATTAATGCATATATGTAAAAAGTTTTCAAAAAAAAAAAAAAATTATGCATTAAATGCTCCCAAAATTCAATGGGTATAATAAGAAATGATATTAAAATGCAATTAATACATGTAACATGACCATATATAATCAACTTATTTATGGATAATTTGAATCTAATTTTTTTGGATTGGAAGTAAATTAAAAGCTACTCAAGCCTAATAACGAAGCATGTAACTTTGCCACATAGGTTCCCGAAACATGCGAGTCTGTCACTTAGGCTCAACACGTTATGAATTAATATATAGGGGGGATTTTGAATTATTTAAAAAGATTAAAATTTATATATAATGGTAATTTTGCATGTCTTATCTTGTGCTACTTTTTTTTTTTTTTTT